>JBBDGP010000480.1:3210000-3366799 GCA_037952835.1 Lithobates septentrionalis | reverse complement strand
AAATATGAACGCAGGCAAAATCGCTTTCCTGCACTTTAGCAGATACACAGCCGTGCCATCAATTGGTAATGACACCCTCACACATCTGCTGACTTGTGCTGTGGCACCGTGTTATTTTGAAAAATGCTTAGGGACTTTATTCCACATTTCTAGTGCATAGAGCAGCCCATTGAAATGAATGGGCTGCCCTACATGTGACCTACAACTTTGTCAGCCCTGTCAGTACACCTTTGCATCCTGAAACCCATGCTAACCTCTGCACCCCAAACCTTCCCCATCCTCTACACTCGAACCCCCCCCCCCCTTTACCCCTACCTACCTCCTTTGCCCATCTTTGCACCCAACTTCCTTACCTCTATACATCCCCTCCTTGCTCACCTGTGCACCCCAAACTGTAATTCCTTCTCTGCCTACCTCTGCACACCCCACACTTCCCTCACCCCACCAATTTGCTTACCTTTGCAGAACATGCTGATGTTAGGCTTAATCACCACAGTTGCAGGCAGGACTTTCAAGCATGCCTCTTTGTCTCCCCAGTGGGCACTATTCAGTATAGGTGATGGTGGATATGACCTCGGGGGGGGGGGGGGGGCATGATATACATATGAATGCCGCCTTTATTTACATGATATCAATGCTGCCAGGCAAGGCTATTTACATAGAATGTATGTAATGTAATTGAATGCCACCACTATTTACTTATCAATGCAGGTTATTTACATGTAAACATAGGGTATGCAGGTGAGTCATCTGTACACAACAGGGGCAGAGCTGGGCAGCATTAGTAGCAGCACTTCACACTGAGATATCGGGACACAGCACAGGACTAAAACTTCAAGGGACAAGGGAATTTAAACCGGGATAGTTGGCAAGTATGAGGCAGCTGGTTTGGGCCCCACAACAATGACAGGGCCCAGGGCAGCTGCCCCTTTTGCCCTGCTTAAAGACGGCCCTGAGGACAGCAGGTGGGGGATTTAGAGTGCTAACTAGAGTTGAGCGAACAGTTCAAGCCGAGCAAAAGTTTGACCCGAACAGCGCCTGTTTGCCGAGTGCCCCACAATGCACTGTGCGCTGCACAGTGCATTCTTAGCCTGCTTGAGCAAAGCTTTGCCCAATCAGGGCACACTGAATAGCTGGTTGTTAAGAAGCGGCCCAGGAAGCCGGCCATGGCGTCCTTAACAACAGATGAATCATCAGCTGTCAACGGGCTTCCCTGCTGACAGTTGAATGAGAAAAGAAAAAATTGCAGACAATAGAAAAATGTAAAAAAAAAACATGGCAAAATAAAAAAACAACGTGCCCCCCCCCCCCCCCCCCCACAATCCATACCAGACCCTTAGGTCTGGTATGGATTTTAAGGGGAACTCCCACGCCAATTTTTTCTAAAAAATTGTGTGGCCCCCCAAAATTCATACCAGACCCTTATCCGAGCATGCAGCCTTGCAGGCCAGGAAGGGGAAAGGAACCAACGAGCACCCCCCGGAACCATACCAGGCCACATGATCTGGGGGTGCTTTGGGGGCAGGGGGCCTTTTCCCCACAACCCTGGGTGGTGGTTGTGGAGGTTCGCAGGCAGTGGGCTTATCAGAATCTGGAAGCCCCATTTAACAAAGAAGCCCCCAGATCCCGCCCCCCCATGTGATTGAGTATGGGGTAGATTGTACACCTACCCATTTACCAAAAAAAGTGTCAAAAATAAATAAAGACAGATGGCAGTATTTGACAATTCTTTTATTAAAAAAAAGAAAAACACAATGTCCCTGATGTAAATCCATCGTCAATCACAATGACAACGCCACCGCCGGACCCGAGAAAACAGAAAATAAAGAGCTCCACCTGCAACGAAGGCTAACTGCCGACTGCAGGCTATGCCGATTGACAGTTCTTATATAGGTAAGGGGCAGGGCCATCTGGCGACCTCACCTGGAGGCACCGCCCCCTTGGGACGTCACCAGCATGCACACTGGTCGGTGACGTCAGAGCATCAACCCCCCATTCCTGCATGCTCAGATAAGGGTCTGGTATGGATTTTTTTAAACATTTTTCTATACAATATCATTGCTGGCAATTTTAAATGTCGTTTTTTTTACTTTATAAATGTCAGTTTTGCTGCAGCAGGTTCTATACAAGGTACTATTTTACAGGCAGACTAAGGGGATCCCCAGTCACTATATTTAACCATCTCAATACAGTGCATTTTCACCCCCTTCCTGCCCAAGCCAATTTTCAGCTTTCAGCGCTGTCACACTTTGAATGGACAATTGCGCGGTCATACAACACTGTACTTTTTGCTATAATAAATATTCAATTTTTTTTTAAAACAAATTTTTTCCTCAGTTTAGGCCGATATGTATTCTTCTACATATTTTTGTTAAAAAAAAAATGCAATAAGCGTTTATTGATTGGTTTGCGCAAAAGTTATAGCGTCTACAAAATAGGGGATAGATTTATAGCATTTTAACTATTTTTTTTTTTTTACTAGTAATGGCGGCGATCTGCGATTTTGTTTGTGACTGCGATATTGTGGCGGACACATCGGACACATTTTTGGGACCATTCACATTTATACAGCGATCCGTGCTATAAAAATGCACTGATTACTGTATAAATGTGACTGGCAGGGAAGGGGTTAACACTAGGGGGTGATCGAGGGGTCAACTGTGTTCCTAGGGAATGTTTCTGATTGAAGGGGGAGGGGACTCACAAGGGGAGGAGACCGATCGGTGTTGCTCTATACTGAGAACACACATCGGTCTCCTCTCCTCTCTGGCAGGTGTATGTAACACATAGATCCACGTCCTGCCGTGTTACCGTGCAATCGCGGGTGCCCGGCGGGCGGCGCGTGTGCCCCCTGGTGGGAAGGGAAGGCGAGGGCATCATATGATGCCCTCTCAGAACAATAGCCGCGCCGCCTGGCCATCATATGACAGCTGGCGGGCGGCAAGCTGTTAAAGGAATTTTCCGTTTTTATTGTTTCACTTTAAGCATCATTAAAATCACTGCTCCTTTAAAAACAATCTTTTTAAAAACATTTTTTGCATTGATACATGTCCCCCAGGGCAATACCCAGACCCCCATACCTTTTTTATGGCCAATAGCTTGCACATAAGACTTCAAAATGGGCACTTTTGATTTTCCAAGTTTGGGTCAAGTAGACTTCAATGGGGTTCAGAGTTCGGATCCGAACTTTTGCGATGTTCGAGAGTTCTGTCGCCAACCAAACAGGGGGGTGTTCGGCCATCTCTAGTGCTAACACACATCCTAATCTTGGGTGATAATGCTGCTTTTCCATGGATAAAGTACAGTGAGTGAATGCTGTCAACCTAGGACAGGAAGTGTATCATTGAAAGGGAAAAAGAAAACTAATGCAGCATCCAAACCTCAGGACTGGTAAGCTGCAATCTATTACATTTTTGTTCTTGGGTTTAGATACACTTTAATCAGTCATAAATGTTTAAAGTGGTTGTAAAGGGTGAAAGTTTTTTTACCTTCATGTATTCTATGCATGAAGGTTTGCTCCCGCCTCAGCCCCCCACACCCATTACTTACCTAAGCCTGATCCTTATCCAGCAATGTGCACAAGAGCATTATTTCTACCAGGTGTCTACCTCCTTATTGATTGAGACATTGGCTCTCACTGCTGTCAATCGCAGTCAGTGAGGAGGGAGCAGAGGGCGGGGCCAAGCCACACTCAGTGTCTTTTATGGACACACAGAGGCGACTTAGGAGCGAGCACGCATGAGTGTCCCCAAAACAAACAGCTTGTTTGGGGGCCAGAAGTACTGGTGGGGGACCTGAGAAGAGGAGGATCGGAGCTGCTCTGTGCAAACCACTGCACAAAGCAGGTAGGTATAACATCTTTGTCATTAAAAAAAAAAAAAAATTCTAAACCTTTAGTCACACTTTAAGCTTGGAAAACCCAATATCTCAGGCTCTAAGAAGTCAGTTAAAATATCTTGAAGGCCATAAATTGAGTAGATTAAGCAATAACATAAGAAACATTATGAAAGCGTACCTACTTATTACTTGGCACTGTCTTGGAACCTCCATCTGATGTCTGGATTATTGTTGCATGACTCTTATCAGACTCCTGCAGTCAGAATAAAGGTTCACAAGAGGCCGAACAACATTTCTTGCAGTGTGTCCACTTCCCGGACTAATTGCGTTAGCACTGTTTTTCTTAGGAACACTTTCTTCTTAAGATGCAATCAAATCTAATCTATTAGCATTATAAGAGCATGTTCAATAATATTGAAGGAGACAGGCAGGGAGAGCCGGTAATAGATAGTGTTTTAGGTTGTGTCTTGCTAATGGCTTTGGTTTAAATACATGAAAAATAAGCTTGGTAGATTGTCAGTTTAAAGCATCAGCTGAATAATAAATGGTGACAGGTATAAAGACTGGAAGAATGCAATGTGGAGGTGATACCTGTAGCAACGAAATGGATTCCAGTATTGGTGTAGATTACAAAATGACAGGTAACTGTCATTACGAAATGTTAGGTAACAGTTTCGACCAACTACAGCCAAGCAACTAATAACTGAAATATATAGTTCACATGTAAATTGTTTTATCCTCAAGAAAATTTGCATTTGTGTTTAGAAAAACTTGTGTTCAAAGCTAAACTCCAAATAGATGAAAAGACACTAATGCATAATTCTGTATTTAATAACACAAAATTAACAGCATTTTTTATGTAAGTCATTGAATTTGACTTGGAATATATCTCTTGTCCTTGTACAGCAGAGCTCAGACTGGGCAGAGGGAGAAGCGGCATAAGGAGCCAATGAGTTAATGTACTGACTAGTTAATGTGCAAGGAGAATGCCTATGGGTAGAGAAAGTGACAAAGAGATGAGCTTGTCAGTCTGCTGCCTTTCCTTCATTGTCCAATTGCAGGCTGGGAATGGGGAAAAATTGTATTAATTAACCTCCCTGGTGGTATGATTATTTCAGATTTTTCATGCTCAAAGCGGTACAATGTTTTGCATGGAAATTTGGCGTTTTATATTGTAGGCCTGTAATTCTTAGGACTAGCACACTTAATGTTCAAACAAATAAAGTTTGAAACACTAAATCATAAATTATAATATAATAAATAACTATAAATAACAATAAATACTTATAACACGTAATAATAATAATTATTCAATAATGTAATTAAATCAAAAACTCTGAAATTTACTCAGTTGCAGAATTGTCGCTGTCTTTCAGTGTTTGATGATGGATCTCCCCACAAATCTCTATCGCTCAATTCTGCAAGTGATTCTAATTTATTATCGCTGTTTTCTAGCTGGTTTAAAACCTCTTTTGATGTAAATGGACGGTTTTGGTTGCTATGGACAATCTCCAGTTTCCAGGCATAAAGAACGGTGTTTTTAATCTAAAACTGCATGCAGGGCACTGGAGAAACCACTAGAGACAAAAGGGAAGTGAAATATTTTGATACAGTTATGTAATCTGTAAGATTACAATGTACTGTATATGTATTGTGTGTTTCTCCAATTGGCGCCATGCTCCGTCCCCATGCGTTGCAACGCTGGCAGGGAACGGAGCCCGGCGCTGTGATGAATCGAGCGGAGACACGGCTCACACACACAGTGGGGAGACATCACAGGATCCTGGGGACAAGGTAAGTAACTATACCTGGATCCTGCCATGCGATCCCGAGTGTGGCTCGGGGGTTACTGCTTTTGGTATTGAAATTTAGCCCTGAGCCACACTCGGGAATACTGCCAGGGAGGTTAACTTCTGTAGAGAACAAAATCAGGCCCCCTTCCTAACCAAACAGGGCTGTACTATGGGGTTGATTTACTAAAGGCAAATAGATTCTGCCTCTTGAAAAGTACAGTTGCTTCAGAGCTTAATAAATGAGCAGAAGCTCTACTGCGTTCTGTCATCCAATTATGTGTAAGAAAAAATGCTGTTTTTTTTAATTATATTCATTCCATGTGATTGGGTACTCTTTGCAAAGTGAAAATTTACCTAATTTACTAAGCCCTGGAGCAACTGCACTTGCAGAGGGCAACTGTCTATTTGCAACAGTCTATTTGCCTTTAGTAAATCAAAGACTATGGGGGTTATTTAAGAAAGGCAAATCCACTTTGCACTACAAGTGCAAACCTTCAAGTGCAAAGTGCACTTGAAATTGCCCTGAAAGTGCACTTGGAAGTGCAGTCGCTGTAAATCTGAGGGGTACATCTGAAATGAGGGGAAGCTCTGCTGATTTTATTATCCAATCATGTGCAAGCTAAAATGCTCTTTTTTATTTTCCTTGCATGTCCCCCTCGGATCTACAGTGCAATTTCAAGTGCACTTTGCACTTGTAGTTTGCACTTGTAGTGCAAAGTGGATTTGCTATTAGTAAATAACCTCCTATGTGTCTTAGAAATCCCAAACTTTGGGCAAGTAAAACATCTCTCTCACTCTCTACACTTGCACACCGTTTTTGAAGGAATTCGGCAGGTAGGTTGTTCCAAACATCTAGGAGAGCTAACTACAGAAGTTCTGTGGATGTAGTCTGCCTCAAATCCCTCTGTCTCTTCATTTAATCCCAGACAGACTCTATGATGTTGATATCAGGGCTCTATGGGAGCCAAGCTATCACTTTCAGGACTCCTTGTTCTTCTTCACACTGAAGATGGTTCTTAATGAAATTGGCTGTATGTTTGGGGTCGTTGTCCTGCTGCAGAATACATTTGGAGCCAATTACACACCTCCCTGATGGTAGGGCATGATGGATAAATATCTGCCTGTATTTCTTGGCATTGGGAACACCATTGATCCTGACAAAATCTCCAACACTATTTGCAGAAATGTAGCCCCAAACTTGCATGGAACTTCCACCATGCTTCACTGTTGCCTGCAGAACTCTTTGTTGTACCGCTCTCCAGCCCTTCACGAACAAATGGCCTCTTGCTACAGCTAAAAATTTCTAATTTTGACTCATCAGTCCAGAGCACCTGGTGCTATTTTTCTGCACCCCAGTTCCTTTATGTTTTTGTGCATAGTTGAGTCACTTAGCCTTGTTTCCACATTGGAGGTATGGCTTTTTGGCCTCAATTCTTCCTTGAAAGCCACTAGCCTGCTTCTCTGGACAATAGATGGGTGTACCTGGGTCTCACTGGTTTCCACAAGTTCTGTGCTGATGACACTGCTGGACATCTTCTGATGTCAAAGGGAAGTAAGCATGATTATCCTTCATCTGCTGCATTAAGTTTCCTTGGCCGACTACTGCGTCTACGCTTTTTAACGTTGCACATTTCTTTGTGCTTCTTCAAAAGAGCTTGAACTGCACATCCACCCCCCATCAAATCATTTCCTGCATCTACTACCCTTTTGTACCACCACCCCCTCCCTTTAGAATGTAAGCTCTACGAGCAGGGTCCTCCTGTCCCTTCTGTGTTGAACTGTACTGTAATTGTGCTGTCCCCCCTCTACATTGTAAAGTGCTGCGTAAACTGTTGGCGCTATATAAATCGTGTATAATAATAATAATAATAATAACAATCTTGAAACCCCAGTCTCCCCTCTCTACATTGTAAAGCGCTGCGTAAACTGTTGGCGCTATATAAATAGTGTATTATAATAATAATAATAACAATCTTGAAACCCCAGTCTGCTTTGAAACTTTGCCTGAGATAGACCTCGTTCATGCAGTATAACTTATCTGTGTCTTGTTGCTGTGCTCAGTCTTGCCATGGTGTGTGACCTGTGACATGAAACTGTCTTCCACAACCTCACCTTTAATAGCAGAGTTTGGCTGTTCCTAACCCAGTTTCAAGCCTCCTACTCAGCTGTTGTTTTTTCAGTTGACTGTGTTTGCATTAGGAAAATTGGTAAAAATAAACAATTAAAATAGATATTATATATTTTTGAAAGCATTTCTTCACAGAAAGAGAAAGCCGCACACCGCACACCCTGTTTTAAATATGCATTAAAGTGTATTTACTTCACCATCAAAACTAATGTTCATATTTAAAGCAAGGTGTGTGGCTTCCCATTTTCTTTATTATATTGAACTTGGCAGCGTATCAGGAGCCTTTTTTTTTTTTTTTGATGAAATTCTTGTTAACAAGACAAAAAAAAAACATTATTTAGTCAAAGCTCTATAATCCCATTATTGTTTGCTCATCATCAGCAATGCATTCTCACATAGTTTCTCGAAAGCTGGAGAAAATGAATTCCTAAATGGAATTTAAAAAGTATTGTATAATATTAATGAAACATCTTTTATTTAATGAAATCCTTTTTAACAAGACAAAAACAAAAACTCTCTTTTGTCAAAATACCACAATCAAATTTTTGCTTGCTCGTCGTAGCAATGAATGCTCACATAATTGTTGGTAATTTGGAAACAATTATTCCTAAATGGGATTTAAAGAATAATTTATATTAAAAAAGAAACATCTTTTTGAAATGACATTCTTGTTAACAAGACCAAAACAAAACTTTTGTCAAAGATCCACAATCCCATTTTTTGTTTGCTCATCATCAGTCATAGCAATGAATTCTCACATAAAATCTTTCAAAGTCTAATCACTCATGAACTTTTTTTTTTCTTTTGGTCGTTTCCTTTCATTGTTCCCGTCTGGCAATTAAGCCAACTGATTTCCCTGATAGCGGTTTTACACCATTGTGTTTTGATTTGGACGGATGTAACACTCGCCAAGTTATCTTTCCTTTTAATGAACAAAAGTTCCTGCCTTCAGTATACATAAGATGTCAGAGCACTCAGTGACCACTCTGTAGTCCAGCAGTCAAAGCATAGAGTCTTCAGTCATATGGAAATTATGGGCTACTAGAGAGCATTTGTATTGTCATTTTGTTTGGAGTTTTCTCATCTCATATACGTCAAGGTAATTCAGAAAAGCATTTTTTCAGACTGATTGGATTGTTAACTACTTGATAAATTTTGAGAATTTAAAAAAAAAATTTCACCAGTGTTAATTTTGACGTCAAATTTTAATTTAGTTTTAGTCATGGTCTTTTGACTAAAATGCCATTTTATTTTGTCATATTTTAGTCATCTGAATTGTTTTAGCTCTAGGTGTATTTTATTTGACTAAAATCTCCTAACTTTTAGTCTACTAAAATCCCCAGTACATTTTTGTCTACTTAAATTGAATGGTTTTAGTTCAATCATAGTGCATTTTTAAGCATTTCTCCACAATTTCCAAACTCATTATATACTCCTGGAGTAAAAATCGAATTACATGTTGTTATTTCTGGTACTAAGGTTTGAACATGCACTACAGACACAGATTTAGTCGTTGTGATATATAACCAGTGTTAAGTTTGACATCAAATTTCTATTTCGTTTTAGTCATGGGGTTGATTTACTAAAGGCAAATGAACTGTGCACTTTGCAGTTGCACTCTGCAAGAGCAGTTGCTCCAGATCTTAGTAATTGAGCAGAAGCTCTGCTGACTTCCATCATCCAATCACGTGCAAGCAAAAATGCTGTTTTTTTAATCTTCCTTGCACGTGATTGGGTATTCTTTGCAAAGTGAAGCTTTACTTCATTTACTAAGCTCTGGAGCAACTGCACTTGTAGAGTGCAACTGCACTTTGCAAAGTGTAAATTCTATTGGCCTTTAGTAAATCAACCCAACAGTCTTTTGACTAAAATGTCATTTTAGTTTTAGATGTATTCTAGTTGACTAAAATAGTGTTTATTTCTTTAATTCCTTTAAAAAATGTAACATTTTAAAATAGAAACATACAACAGTACAGAATGTTTATTTTTTTATTACATTATGTTACATTTTTTTTATTAGAGAATTATTACTTTGTTGACATTCTTGAAATCATTTTTTTACTACTGTTTATTTTATGTTTTATACCACTGCACCTACAAGAGTTAGTAATTATAATATTAATAATGATATTTTTTATTGTTATTACAACAATTATTTGTGTGCATCATATATATCTACATGGGCTTCAAAATGTTTTTACTTTTTTCTGTTTTTCATTTCTTATTGAAAATATATTACATTTTGCTTTTTGCATAGTTTTTCTCTCTAGAAATATATTACAATGCATTTAACAAGTCCAAGAGCCATGTGCAGATCACAGTAACCCATATTAACCAATAATCTTTCACTGTCTGAAACCCACAAAAACCAATCCTCCTTTACCACTTTGACTGTTCCATGTTGATGTCAGTGGATATTGCACTGTGTATATCTTCAATGCAGTTTGCATTCCTTCACTCACCCTGCTGGCATGGACATTTTTGCACTCTGGGTAGACAATTTGTATTAACACCTCCCTACCAAAAAAAATCCAATAATTCATGCCACACTACAATTTTTGGAATTATCCCATTTTTTGTATTAATTCCGCACTCATGTTCTCTGCTAATTATATAAAAAAAAGTGTCAGAATCTGATTTACTTTGAGCCTTCAAGCACCGACTGTAAAGGTTTTTTATATTTTTCTGTTCCATGGGTGATATTGTGCCCCTTTCTCTTCTCCGAGCCTTGTACATCCAACTCTATTGCCCCATGTTAACTATAACCCTGTGATTCTACTTAACATACAACTAAAGGTTCCTGTATGAAAGTCTAAAGAAGTACCAAATCCTGTTACTATGTCATGCTCAATTCTCATGAAAAAAAAAAATCCTTTACTATTTTTGATTACCGTATTACTCGAGTATAAGTCGTTCCGAGTATAAGTCGAGGCCCTAATTTACCACAAAAAAATGGGAAAAACTTAGTGACCCGAGTATAAGAAGAGGGTGAGAAATGCACAGCTAGTGTAAGTGGAAAAGAGGGTCAACAATGCCCATTTGCAGCCTCACTGTGCCCATTTGCATGCCTCACTGTGCCCATTTGCAGCCATAGGCCCCCCGAACTTCAAACTCGGTAGTTAAGGGTTCCTAGATGCCCCCTAGCTGCAGCCAAAATTTGGGGTCTCTGAACCCAAATGGTCCCGAAATGACATTGCTGCAGATGGACACAGTTGACCGACTTTGGGGCCTCGTATCTCGGGGCCACGTAGTGCTAGGAACCCCAAATTTAGTGTCCAAACTCAGTGGAACTAGCACCATAAAATATCCAAAGCTGGGGTTTCTAGAACCAAGTGTCCCCGAGATACAGGGCCCTAAAAATCGGTTCAGAAAATGTCAAGCACTTTTCTGCAGCAGAGAATGACATTTTCCAAACCGGCTTTGGGGCCCCGTATCTCGGGGCCACTTGGTCCTAGGAACCCCAGCTTTGGATATGGTATGGTACCAGTTCCACTGGGTTTACACACCAAATGTGGGGTTCCTAGCACCTAGTGACCCTGAGATACCTGGCCCAAAACTCTGTTCAGAAAATGAAATTTTTTGCTGCAGAAAAGTGCTTGACTCCAGTATAAGTCGAGGGGGGCACTTTCAGCACAAAAAAATGTGCTGAAAAACTCGACTTATACTCGAGTATATACGGTAAGTCAAATCCTTTTGCAACTTTTAAATAATGACTTGTTTATAACAAGAAAGGGAGAGCCGCTCACCATAAATGCCAACTTCTAATTTATTTAAACCAAACTATGCACAGGCAGTTTGCTTGGTGCCATGACAGCCCTGGGCAGCAATAACATGTTACAGGGTTTCCACTTCTTCCTTTCTCTACCCAAACCTAAAATTTTTTTTTAACTAGCTAACTAAAAGTATATACTTTAATATGACTGTAATGGGCCCTAGAAGGGTATTCACAGAGGTTCTAGCAAGTAAAATATCCAGTTGTCCCTATTTAATTATATCGTTTTCATAGGTTCCTACTTCTAAATTTCACCACAATATTTTAAACCAGGGATATGCAATTAGCGGACCTCCAGCTGTTGCAAAACTAAGTCCCATCATGAGTCTTGCTATGCCTCATGGGACTTGTAGTTCTGCAACAGCCGGAGGTCTGCTAATTGGATATCCCTGATATAAACCATTAACAAGCTGTTTCTGTGTTTTAATAACAATTTTATTAAGCAATGTGCCAATTAATGTGTACTGTTTCCAATGCAGATGAGGGGCCTGCGGGTCATTGTTACAGTGCTGGTCTGCTTACTGACACCAGGTAAGATATATACAGATGATATATAATATATATATATATATACACTACCGTTCAAAAGTTTGGGGTCACATTGAAATGTCCTTATTTTTGAAGGAAAAGCACTGTACTTTTAAATGAAGCTAACTTTAAACTAGTCCTAACTTTAAACAAATATACTCTATACATTGCTAATGTGGTAAATGACTATTCTAACTGCAAATGTCTAGTTTTTGGTGCAATATCTACATAGGTGTATAGAGGCCCATTTCCAGCAACTATCACTCCAGTGTTCTAATGGTACAATGTGTTTGCTCATTGGCTCAGAAGGCTAATTGATGATTAGCAAACCCTTGTGCAATCATGTTCACACATCTAAAAACAGTCTAGCTCCTTCCAGAAGCTACAAAACTGACCTTCCTGTGAGCAGATTGAGTTTCTGGAGCATCACATTTGTGGGGTCAATTAAACGCTCAAAATGGCCAGAAAAAGAGAACTTTCATCTGAAACTCGACAGTCTATTCTTGTTCTTAGAAATGAAGGCTATTCCATGCGAGAAATTGCAAAGAAATTGAAGATTTCCTACAACGGTGTGTACTACTCCCTTCAGAGGACAGCACAAACAGGCTCTAACCAGAGTAGAAAAAGAAGTGGGAGGCCGCGTTGCACAACTAAGCAAGAAGATAAGCACATTAGAGTCTCTAGTTTGAGAAACAGACGCCTCACAGGTCCCCAACTGGCATCTTCATTAAATAGTACCCGCAAAACACCAGTGTCAACATCTACAGTGAAGAGGCGGCTGCGGGATTTTGGGCTTCAGGGCAGAGTGGCAAAGAAAAAGCCATATCTGAGACTGGCCAATAAAAGAAAAAGATTAAGATGGGCAAAAGAACACAGACATTGGACAGAGGAAGACTGGAAAAAAGTGTTGTGGACAGATGAATCCAAGTTTGAGGTGTTTGGATCACAAAGAAGAATGTTTGTGAGACGCAGAACAAATGAAAAGATGCTGGAAGAATGCCTGACGCCATCTGTTAAGCATGGTGGAGGTAATGTGATGGTCTGGGGTTGCTTTGGTGCTGGTAAGGTGGGAGCTTTGTACAGGGTAAAAGGGATTCTGAATAAGGAAGGCTATCACTCCATTTTGCAACGCCATGCCATACCCAGTGGACAGCGCTTGATTGGAGCCAATTTCATCCTACAACAGGACAATGACCCTAAACACACCTCCAAATTGTGCAAGAACTATTTACAGCAGAAGCAGGCAGCTGGTATTCTATCGGTAATGGAGTGGCCAGCACAGTCACCAGATCTGAACCCCATTGAGCTGTTGTGGGAGCAGCTTGACCGTATGGTACGCCAGAAGTGCCCATCCAACCAATCCAACTTGTGCGAGCTGCTTCTAGAAGCGTGGGGTGCAATTTCTCCAGCTTACCTCAATAAATTAACAGCTAGAATGCCAAAGGTGTGCAATGCTGTAATTGCTGCAAAAGGAGGATTCTTTGATGAAAGCAAAGTTTGATGTAAAAACAATGTTATTTCAAATACAAATCATTATTTCTAACCTTGTCAATGTCTTGACTCTATTTTCTATTCATTTCACAACGTATGGTGGTGAATAAGTGTGACTTTTCATGGAAAACACAAAATTGTTTGGGTGACCCCAAACTTTTGAACGGTAGTGTGTATATATATATATATATATATAATTGGTATAAACTCACCAAGCACTTTATTAGGAATACCTGTAAGCCTGTGATCAGCTTATATATGCATTTATCTAATCAGCCAATATTTTGTATCAGAGCAATGCAAAAATAGTGCAGGTACCAGTCAGGAGCTTTAGCTTTAGTTCACATAAAAAAAAAAACAGAATGTGGAAAAGAAAATGTTATTGCATATAGTCAGTTTTATCATGGCCTGATTTTTAGTACTAGACTGGTATTTCTGTATTTACGAGTATTTCTGTAAGCACTGATCTACAACAGTAGAAAAAGTAGCCTAGTCTAAAAAAATCTTGATTTCTGCTGAAGCACACATATGGTAGGCCAGGCCTGTCATTGGATCTAAATCCAATCGAACACCTTTTGGATAAGGCAAAATGGGAGATTCACAGCATAAATGTGCATCTGACAAATCTGCAGAAAAATCTGAACGTGGAACAGAATCTCAATTGAAAGTTTGTAAAATGTAGAATCCGTGCCACAAAGAATTGAGACACAGGAAGGACCCTACTCAGCAATAGTATAGTGCAGTGATGGCGAACCTTGGCGCCCCAGATGTTTTGGAACTACATTTCCCATGATGCGCAACTACACTGCAGAGTGCATGAGCATCATGGGAAATGTAGTTCCAAAACATCTGGGGTGCCAAGGTTCGCCATCACTGGTATAGTGTTACTAATATATTGCTTGGTGAGTGTATTTCTTTAGATAAAACTTAGTACAATACACCATTTTAAAACAAGGTATTCAAATGTCATCACTTCCAACATTTATCCTAAAAAGAAGCTTTTCATAAGTTTATACATTGTCAAAACCTTGCAGGTAATCACGGTATGAACCTACAGTTAACTGTACATCCAGGACTACTGGTTTATAGGAAAGGTATTTGTACTCTATACAAGTGACTGTGGATGCATAGTTAGCTACAGGGGCATTAAAGCAGTAGTAAACTGCAAAATTTGGGACCCTGTAGGTAATGTCATATTGTGCTAATATGCATCGCATACTAGCATTTTATGACAGACTTAGCTTAAAACAAAGCCCTCCAGCGGCATGCTACCACCACTGACAGGGCTTCCATATTCACCCAGTGTGCACGCACCAATATTCATTTGTATCAGTATTTTCAAATCCGATCGGAATTCATTGTGAAGAATAGCTGGTCGTTAAGGAGTGCGGGCCACTGTATCCTTAACAGCCATGACTCAGGTATGAATGTGAACAAACAAGTTCCGGCATTAAAAAAAAACAAAAGAAACACTGCATGGGACCCCCCCCCCCCCTCCAGAGGCCCTTGTCTCTACAACATCAACATGGGGACAAGGTGCTTTGGGGGGAGCAACCCATGTTGAGGGCATGTGGACTGTCATAGTTCAGGAGAGGAGTGCTTGCTCACCCCCCTTTCCTGGCCTGCCGGGCTGCATGCTCTGATAAGGGTCTGGTATGGAGTTTGGGGGGGGGGGACCCCACGCCATTAAAAAAAAAATGGGGTGGGGTTCCCCTTAAATTCCATACCAAACCTGAATTGCCTTGTATGGATTGGGGAGGGACCCCAACGCTGTTTAGCCGTCCACTCCTTAAAAAACAGCTATTCACAATGAATTTGTTATGTATGGAATAAAACAAATGTATTTCTTTTTTTCATCATAACTTGATTTGGATTTGTCGCTATTCATTTCTATGCCCATTCGGAGATTCGTTTACCGAAAACAAACTTTTTGTCGAATAACGAATGTAAACTAAACAAATCGCACATGTCTATTAAGAGATTAAAAACATCTATAGTACGTCTATCCAATGCTGCATATACCTGAACCCAATGTAACGTCTAAAAAACGTGCCTTGCAATCAGCAAGCAATTGAATTCTTACTTTTTTTCATCACAGGATTGAATATCAAACAACAAATGTAAATGAATATTTGGATAATATAGAGTTTTTTCAGCTGCAGAATTGTGCTCAAACGAAATACTACATGGGCAGCTCAATGTAGCATAGTGTGGCCTGTGTTCAAATACCACCAAAGGCAGCACACATGTGGTATGAACACAGTTGGGAAAGTCTGAATACAGCAGCTTACAGTATATTCTGACAGGCTGCTAAGGACTAATATGACTCATTTAAAGGTAGCCTAGGCAAGATCCTAGGGCCAACTGGTTCCTCAGGGAGAGGGCCAGCTATAACTGCCATGCTCCTGTCCGACTGGCTTCCATACACACAGGCCGAATGTCGTCTGGTTTCTATTGAACCGGCTGATGCCGCCCGATATTCGGCCTGTGTGTACCGCCCTTAAGGATCATGGTAACTTTTATTGGGATAACTCATGCTCTAGTCTTCAAATAGGCTCAGGTATATTTTCTTATCATTGGATTATCTGATCATTTATTTAATTTTGTGATCCTAGGAACTCCACTGGATGTATTTGGAAAGCCAGATTGGTCATCGCTCTCACGATGCAGTCTTTTTGGAGAAAACCACATTAGGACATTTGATGGAACCTTTTACAACTTTCTTGGAGACTGCAGCTACATGGTAGCCGGAGACTGCCATAAACATACCTTCTCTCTTCAAGGCATGTATAAATAATTGACTTGTTCTTTTGACTCATCCACATAGCGATTTATCAGTATAAAAATGTATTACTTATTTAATGTACAGTAGTTTAATCTGGCAGCACCCTGGCCATGTATTTGTGATAAACGAATCTAAGGGAAAATATGTCCCCAATGCTTAACAGGGAGCTCCTCTACACCTGTCCAGTAATTCCCATAGTGGAACAGAATATTTCACATAGTGGAACAGAATATTTTATAGCTAATGCTGGGCATTTTTCAATTTCAGTGGATTACAGATACGGTAAAAAGAAGAGCATCTCAATGTATCTGGGAGAATACTATGACATTCATATGTTTTTTGATGGAACAGCAACTGAAGGAGAAAAGAGGTAAAAGGAACAGAATATGTTCCCTGTGATTTGTGTTATGAGATGCTGCAAAATTTTTTTTTCAGTTGTGAAAGTGAAATGCATAGCATACTTGCACATTGTGGCATACTTACCTATTAGTTGTTCCAGCACTGGCTGCTCCAGGCTTGAAGTCTCTGCTCCATGTTCTCCACCTCTTCTTCTGGGTTCTCCTGTCGCTCTCTTTTGGCCATTGGTTGCACACAGAATTTACACCATTTCTGCCACCCGACTTCATTCTCGGCATGAGGAGAACGAGGAAATCTGGAAGCCGCACACCGGTCTGATGATAAGTGCTTTTATTATTAAAAGCTGGATCACAAAAGTGTACAGAACATTACAGCAGAAGTGTACTGAGAACACTGACGCGTTTCGCAATCATAGCGACTGCTTACTCATATCTTACAGATGTTGGAAATTACCAGGCAGTGTACACACAACAACTGCTAAGAGTTTTGGCAAAAGTCTTCATATTTCTCTTCTGCCAAGAAAATCTGCCTTCTAGCAATTTTTTATTTCAGAACTTTAAAGTGGAACTACACTATATCTGAGCACCACAAACCAAAAGTGTTATTTAATTCACTTTTAATATTTAAAGCAAACTAATCCATGCATCAATGTCTCCATGCTTTATTTTGCTGAGCAATCACTTAGAAAAACACCCCCTAGCATTTCTGACCGTGGTCATCTTGAATAAGGGCAGATGATTCATGTAACATTTACTTCCTGGAATCCATCTGCCCTTAGTTCAGACATGCAAGTAGAAGGGTGTACTTAGCTAAGAAAACCCCTCCTCCCCTCCTGGAATGTATGGCATAATTTACCTAGGCATGAAAACTAGGAAGTATATAATTAAAGAAATGTAAAAAAATGGACAGTTTAAACACTTCAGCCCCGGAAGGATTTACCCCCTTAATGACCAGGCCATTTTTTGCGATACGGCACTACGACGCTTTAACTGACAATTACGTGGTCGTGCGACGTTGTACCCAAACAAAAATTGATGTGCTTTTTTTCCCCACAAATAGAGCTTTCTTTTAGAGGTATTTGATTGCCTCTGCGGTTTTCTTTTTTCACGCTATAAACAAAAAAAAAGCAACAATTTTGAAAAAAAAACCCACAATATTTTGTAGTTTTTGCTATAATAAATATCCCCAAAAATTAAAAAAAAAAAAACATTTTCCTCAGTTTAGGCCAATATGTATTCTTCTACATATTTTTGGTAAAAAAAAAATTGCAATAAGCGTATATTTTAATAGGTTTGCGCAAAAGTTATAGCATCTACAAAATAGGGGATAGATTTATGTCATTTTTATTATTTTATTTTTTTTACTAGTAATGGCGGTGATCTGCAAGCTTTATTAGGACTGCAACACTTTTGACACTATTTTGGGACCATTGCAATTTATACAGCGATCAGAGCTTGATTACTGTATAAATGTCACTGGCAGAGAAAAGGTTAACACTAGGGGGCGATCAAGGGGTTAACTGTGTTCCTTAGGTGTGTTCTAACTGTAGGGGGGATGGGACTGACCAGGGGAGAAGAGAGATCGCTGTTCATACTTAGTATGAACACACGATCTCTCTCCTCTCTCCTGAGAGAACCAGGATTTGTGTGTTTACACACACAGATCCCAGTTCTCACTCTGTCACGAGCGGGGGTCATCGCGCCCGCTGGGTATGCGCATCGGCTCCGGGACTACGCAGTGGGCATGCGCGCGCCTGCCGCGACGTCTTAAAGGAACGACGTACAGCTACGGCGATTTACGCAGCCGCGCCAACCTGCCACAGTGTAACTGCGGCGTCTGGTCGGCTAGTGGTTAAACAAGTAAATATGATATACTTTCCTATCTATTTACTAATGCTAGCAGCATAAAGGTTAAAAATAGTTCATGTTGAATGAGAGAGTGAAGTTCCACTTTAAGGCAAAACAGGTATAAAATGCAACAGCATGTAACTTAATCTACGGCCTAAAGTTTTGTGACACAGAAAGTTAAAGCGGAGCTCCGCCAAAATTTTTTTTTTAAAAAGTCAGCAGCTACAAATACTGCAGCTGGTGACTTTTAAAACATGGACACTTACCTGTCCAGGGCGCCCGCGATGTCGGCACCCGAGGCCGAACCGTCTCTCCGTCCTCGGGTGCTGCCGCCTCCATCTTCTGTAGGGGAATTAGAAAGTGAAGCCGTGCAGCTTCACTTCCCGGTTCCCTACTGCGCATGCGCGAGTCGCGCAGCGCAATACGGATGGTCCCTGCTGTCTCTGGGACCCGTGTGTTTCCCAGCAGGCAGCGGGGAGGGAGCAGGAAGTGGCGTAAATAACCGCAGATTCTGCGGCTATCTATGCCGGAAGTGGGTACAGATACCTGTAATATACAGGTATCTGTACCCCCCTCCCCCCTGAAAGGTGCCAACTGTGTCACCGGAGGGGGGGAGGAATCTGATGAGTGGAAGTTCCACTTTTGGGTGGAACTCCACTTTAACCAGTTTCAGGTGTAGGACAATAAGGATTCTGAGTAGTCCAAACTATAAACCAGCCTTTCTCAACCTTTTCAATGCAGAGGAATCCTTGTCATTGGAAAGAGTTACACTCTTACAGATAGCTAAAAAGATCAATGTTGTCAGTGGGAACTTATCTGAGAGGCAGAAATTGTTCATTGCTCAAGGAACCTCTAGCAACCTCAGGAGGAACCCTAAAGTTCCATGGAACCCTGGTTGAGAAACCCTGCTATAAAATGTAGCCAATGGTAAGAGAAAAGAGGAAGACAAAACAGGGATTACAAGAAAAGAAAATGTTGGTGTTCCCATCTTATTGAAGTCACTAATGGGGCTATATTTAGCTGGGGCATACACAAATATACATGTGCTTACTAATGTGAAACTGGTTGTTTGAACTATACATTTGTATTTAATTTTGGAGACAGTTGGGAAGACTTAACATTTCTGTCAGATTTATATGCCTGTCACCCCATTGGGGAGATTTTCCCTCTCTCCCTGTGACTTAGGTATAAGAAATGAGGGATCAGTTTTCACTTTGACAGTAAAACATGAATACTACCCTGTTTCCCCGAAAATAAGACCTAGCGTGATTGTCAGTGATGGCTGCAATATAAGCCCTACCCCCCAAATAAGCCCTACCTTGTTTCCCCAAAAATAAGCCCTACCCTGAAAATAAGACCTACAAGGACTTTAACCAGGGCTTATTTGAGGGGTAGGTCCTATATTGCAGCCATCACCGACAATCATGCTAGGTCTTATTTTCGGGGAAACAGGGTATCAGAAGTTTTAACCCTTCCGTAGTCTACTTACATGTGCCATTGTTTTTGTCTGTGTCCCAGTTGGAGAAAATTCTCATTACCGCTGTCCTGTTTTGGAAAATCCTCCAAAACTAAATAGAACACTTCCTCGGGGTTTGTACTTTAGGAATCACTTGTTCTTTCTGCCGTATGACTATTATTAGGCCTTACATTTATAAGAGGCTAAAAAACAGTATAGGGTCTAGGGTGTGGTGGTAGATCGTGGACCGAAGGATCCTGAGGCCAGTGGTCTCTGGCATAGCTCAGAATGTCCACTAAAAAAAAAAAAGAGAGAGGGGGAATGGAAGAGTCCTTTATAGTATAATAGATTATTCAGAAACAAAAATGCTATCACAATAAAAGGGACAAAAGGTCAAAATGGACTTACAACTGTCCAGGCAGCGGTCACCCAGCAAGGGGGAACACGCGACCTTCCTAGTGTGTGGGTATAGAAAACCTGTCTCCACACAGTTGTCTCTCTCGGGAGCTGATTTACTAAAAGTGGAGAGTGCAAAATCTGGTGCAGCTCTGCTTCCAGGTTTTATTGTCAAAGCTAGTGGCAGCTGGTGCTCCATCGGTTGGAAGGGGCAGCAAACAAACCTGAGACAAATACTTCCTCCGGTCGCTCCAGCCCGCCACCGAACACCAACCCCCCCCCCCACGGTCTCTGGCTCGCTCTCAGATCGATCGGCAATTACCCCATCCAGGTCGCAGCTGCGGCTTGTCTCCTCTCTGTCCCACCGGCCAATCGGGTCTTAAGGCTCCCGGCCAATTGGTGCCCCAAGCCCACCCTTTTTTGAAGACAATGACTTTTTGAAGTCAGGCTCTAATCATGTGCTTCAAAAAAAAAAAAACCCATTGAAATCCATGCATCTGGCTCCCTGCATGTAGATTAGGGATCGAGCACATGGATTAGGGAGGCAGCGCCCCTGTGCCCCTAATGGATGGGCCGCCAAGTAATTGGATCTTTTACTAAAGCAGATGACTCATGCCAATCCTTTGAATAACCACATTGGGCGCCTCTGCCAATCGAACTACTGTGTTTGTTTGTTTTTTTGCTGACTCTTCTTACCTAAAAAACAAAATGGCTGTTACAAAAGCCTGGAATCAGATCTATGTGTGGCTCCCCCTATGCAACCCCCCCATTCATATTCATGTTTTCTGCATATTAGGTCACTTGTTGTTGTATACTATGGTATTCTAAATCTGTATACTGTGTTATTATGTCATGGTTGGCTTATTTAGCCAGTTACTAATCCTTCAATAAAGAAATCCTGATTGTTAAAAAAAATGGCCGTGTTGCTCTTTAAGGGGTCTTTCCATTTCTAATCTGTCATTATGACTGTGAGGGAAAAGGTTAACTGCTCCTCAGAGAAACACAGACATTTTCTTCCTCCATCATACATTGGAAGCTGGCTATATTGGAAGAGTTCATTGAACTTTAAGCTTGAGGAGCAGCCATCTTGGAAAGCGACATTGATAAACAAGTGCAGAGGGTTAGAAGGGATACAGAATGGAATGTTCTATGTTTTGGTACATTGAAAGACACTTGTTTTCATTAATGGTTGGCTGCTTTCCCATCAATTTTAACAGCATTTCCATGCCATATGCCTCTAATGGGATATACTTGGAAAACGAGACCGGATATCACAAACTGTCTAGTCACGAACATGGGATAATGGTGAAGATTGACGTGAGCGGAAATGTGCAAATTGTGTTTTCCAATGAACATTTTAACAGAACGTGTGGCCTTTGTGGTAACTTCAATCAGTTTGCAGAAGATGATTTTTTGACTCAAGAAGGTAATTGGATCTTTTTTGATGATGCACAGTGGTTGCTTAGTGAAATAACCTGACATGTATCATGTACATCTTCTTAGTGTCTGGCCCACTTTTTATTAAAAAAACCTGGTCAGCACGAGGTCACTTTGTATGTGATAGAAGAGGTAATATACTTACCTTTCCAACCCCCACTTTTCTTAATATGCCGCCTCTTTGCTTCTCCCCAGTAGCTACAAGTATTCAGCTGGTTGGATGTGTGAAGTACCTTTTTCTCCCATCACACACAGTGGCCCTTCCTACCAGCTAGTCTTGTAGTGACCTATGAGCAAGCATGAGAAATTATTGTGCATGGGGAGATGTGTCCAGATGACCGGTGCTGATAACAGCCAGGAACTACAACCCAGACAGATGACACAGGAAGTTACATGACAAGAGAGAAATAAGGAAGGATGAGGATGTCTACTTTTAAAGAATGAGTTCCAATAAAGATTCCAAAGGGACAGAGTATAGCAAAGAATGCATCTTGCATGTTTTACTACTTTCCAGGATGTTCAGTTTTCACATTTTTAAATTTCAGCACTGTTTTAATGCATCAATGCATTAAAACTTCACAATCCCAGGCAGGAAGAGCATATAATGGACGTGCACAAAAGCAATGCACTATTTATATTCAAAAAGTCAAATTTGCCTGCAGATATGCCTACCAGTGTATCTAAATCAAAAAACAAAAAATGTATTTATTGCAGCTTATCAGTCCTAAAATGTGGTGGTTGCATTTGTTTTTTTTTTGGAGTGTTTATGTGCCAATAGCATACTTTTATTCTTAGAGTGACAATGCTCGTCAACCGTCTGTATCTGGACACCAGAAAGAGGATAGGTCTACTCTTGGATTTGTAGTAAGGAGCACCTAGTACAAATCTTCATATTTCTGAGAGAGTCTTTGTTTATTGGTAAAAAGTATCAGATACAGCAAATGCTTTATGGAGGGAAAAATCCCCCAGAGTTTGAGCCACAGATGGACTACACTAGAAGACCTGAATTAAGGCTGAATTAGAAATGAAAATATCTGGGTCTAATGCTTTTTACCAATAAACATTTCAAAAGACTTGTAAATGAGGGGAACATTTGTACTGGGCACTCCTTATTACAAATCCAATAGTTCACCATCTGTTGAGCGATTTGTGCATGACGATCAGAGAGGTGGATGCTTAGGACCAGATAAAGGTCCATATGTTTTACATGTTGACCGTTGATTAGCCTCCTCCAGGTAGAACCTTCTCCACTATACTATTATATATTCACTAGAAGTAATTCCCATCTTCACCACTCCAGTGCTATCACAGACCTAATCAATAGGACTATGGAATCCTGCCCCACTCCTTTTCACCATAACACGTGGTTCTGTTGTCTTCACAGAACATAGTAACAATGTAAGGCTGGGTTCACACTGCTGCAGTGCGAATTTAGCGCGATTTTGATCCGATTGCGTTGCGAATTTGCATTGCGAATTCTTTGTGTGTTCTTGCAATTCTACTGCAAATTTTGCAATCTATGGAGCTGAATTCGCATCGCACACGGATCAAACTCGCACAGGACCTTTTTTTCCCGCAGGTTATATTCGCAACGCGTTGATGTGAACGGCACTAATGTTAATCTATGTAATTTAAATGACTTGCGAATTTGAGCGATCGCAACGGCTCAAATTCGCAATAGAATTCGCAGCAGTGTGAACCTAGCCTAAATGCAAATTATCATCTAACAAGATTTCTGTCAGGCTCTACAGGTGTTTTTTTATCTTATCAAACATATATAACAAATCACTAATTTGTATACTCAACAGACTAGAAGCGACTAAAAAAGAATGTAATTTTTAAGGTTTGTATAGACTTTAACAAATTAAAGTTGGCCCTAGATAGGTCAGATTTTTTTTTCCTCAACCAGGGGGTTAAGTGTAAAAAACAGACCCGATTTCCCAATCTGCACACTTCATATGGATGGGGGAATCCTCCCCTCTGTAGCACTGTATCCTTACAGTGGGGAGACTTCCCCACCATCAGAATACACTGATCAGAGCTGCAAGCTATATATAGCCTGCAGCGCTGATCGAGCGGAAAATTTCCAACAGGCTGGTTAAACAGAAGTTGATTGGTAGATTGACTTCTATACCACCACAGTTCCCATATATAGATCGAAATTTGGCAAGTCCCTGCTGAACCAGCCAAATTTTGATCCATGTATGGCCAGCTTAAAGCTTATATGCATAATGCAATATTAGTGATTGGATTTACATCTGCTTTAAAGGGGTTGTAAAGGCAGAAGGTTTTTTTATCTTAATGCATTTTATGCATTAAGATAAACAGCCTTCTGTGTGCAGCAGCCCCCCTAACACTTACCTGAGGTCCCTCTTTGTCCAGCGATGTCCACGAGTGTCTCAACCGTCCGAGATTCTCCTTCCTAAATTGGCTGAGAAACAGCATGGCACCATTGGCTCCCGCTGCTGTCAATCAAAGTCATCTAGTCAATCAGGGTAGAGAGGGGGCAGGGCCGGGTCGGGGCTCCACGTCTGAATGGACGCAGGAAGCTATGATTCAGCTCAGGTGCCCCCATAGCAAGCTGCTTGCTGTGGGTGCACTGAACAGGAGGGAGAGGCCAGGAGCACCAGGAGAGGGACCTGAGAAGAGGAGGATCGGGGCTGCTCTGTGCAAAACCACTGCACAGGACAGGTAGGTATAACATGTTTGTTATTTTTATAGGAAAAAACTAGCCTTTACAATCACTTTAAGTTTACTTGGAATTAGTTAAGCACAATACCTCATAAACCTCTAATGAAATCAATCATTATCATACTAGTACCAGTACAATTAAGCTGAATCTGTTATGCTTCAGTGCAAGTAAAAGCTCTAGAAGTATAGCCCAGGATAAAAGATTCCACCTGACTCTGCCTTAAATCTAGTACATACGGGCTAAATGTCGAGCAGCATCCGCTGGTTCAATAGAAACCGGCTGACATTCGGCCTGTGTGTATGGCAGCCGGTCCAACAGAAGCTGGCTGAACTGTGGAGGGCCATGACTGAAAAAGGTCTGCCGACTGGTTCCCGTTCTGCACTCTCAGTCATTGGCGGGGTGGTTGTCCACCTGCCAGAATGCAATAGCACAGCAGGGGTGATAGTTGTACTAATATCGTGGAGTCCATTCAATATCCGATCACGGAACCTGTGCTGTATACCGTCTGTGCTTTATATTGTCTGTGCTGTATACTCTCAATTAGTACTCAGGAGGATACGGAGTCACTGAGGTATTTGTGTTTGCTTAAATAACATGGTTTAAAAAATGTGGTTGTGCTTTTAAATTGCATGAATAAGCAAAAGTTTATTATTCTAAACTTGAGCTCCCTTCCTCCCAGGAACAGGTCTATGGGGGTCCCATATGCATTGAGTAGATAATGAAAATTGGACAGCTGCCACACGGCCATGACTCCTGTTCAGAGTTATGAAAACATTGCACTAAAAGCTGCATGCATCAGTCTCTACACACCTTTCCTGACACTGAACAAGAATATCCAACAGTTTACTATAGACCCCGCACTTTGCTTGAATAAAAAAAAAAAAAAAAGGAATTAAACATTCCCTAGTTCCTCACTTTCCTAAAAAGAAATAAAATAGAACAAAGGGACCTCTTGAAGTGAACCTACAGTAGCATCAGATATGCTTTTTTAAGTTACGTGCATGCAAACTTAGTAATGTGCACGTTTAACGCATTTAGGAATGTATTACCTTTTACAATAGTCACAATACTCCTCCTGAAAATACCTGCATCTGCTTTTCTCTTTAGAAGGATGGCACCAACTTTGTTTAGGCATCATCCAGGGCAGCATCTACTTCCTGGACTGAGATGTCAACTCAGAGATGACACAGTCATGGTGTCTGTGCAGTTCTTGATCGTGTCCACCAATGCCTAGCTCCCAACTGTCCCTGATTTTGAGGGACTGTCCCTGATTTGGAGCAATGTCCCTCTGTCCCTCTTTCACCCTCATGTGTCCCTCATTTTGGTCTGATCCTCATAGTTGTATATAAAATGCACTTTTTTTTTTCAAAAAGTGTTTCCCAATGCTAAACCTTCCATCCAAAGTCTAAAGTGCTGCAGTTGTAAATTTTTAAAGCCAATAGAAAGGAATAGTAGTGGTAAAAAAAAAGCTCTTGTCAATTTAATGAACCTTTTTTTGGCTTAATTCTCCTTTTAAGGGGGCGTGGCAGAGGGCGTGTCCTATGCTACATATGTTTGCTAGTAGGTGTCCCTGATTCCCATCTCAAAATGTTGGGAGGTATGCCAATGCCAGAGACAGGTCAACCCCTGCTGCAGCCTCTCATCTTGTAACTATAGCTACAAATGTATAGCATTCAGTCTATTTTAATATGGTGGAGGAAACTGAAGAAATGCTTCCCCCTGCCTGCAGCTGACTGATGGCACCATCTCAGACTATGCCTAGTCACTGGAGCTCAAGGATTGCATTTTACTCATAAACGACACAGTTTTTTTCGGAAAAGTTATAGTGTTGCTGTTTATACTGACATGTCAGGAAATTATTAATGCAGATTTGTAATATGTTTAATATTTGTAATAATGTAAAAGGTCCACTTTTAACAATTCTTTAAAAAAAAAAAAACTTTGATGGTTACATTGGGGGAGATTGAACAAATAATAATAACTCAGCAGATTTACAATGTAAACCCTCAAATGTAGCACACCCAGGCAAAACTAGCTGTTTTTTCTGGTCTTTTTTAAGGTTAATAGGCAATCTTTTATTGAAAAAAAGAGCTGGGCACTGCCATGGGGAGCATATACCAAATTTACAGGCCAGCTGGGAGAAGGCAACATTGAAAATACACAAATCCTTTAACCACTTTAAGACCAGCTGCTGCAGTTGTACTGCGTCAGGTTGGCTCTCCGGGGCGAATCGCCATCATTGTACATCAGCTCGCGCAGGCACAGTTGCGGGCAGGAGCGTGCCTGCGGGTCAGGCGGATTCGATGTCAGCCCGCGGTCACCTAGTACAGAGGCAGAATGGGGATCTGCCTTTGTAAACATGGGGGATCCCCATTCTGACAGATGGCGTGACAGAAATCTACTGTACCCAGTCATCGGGAACTGTGATCTCTGTCATGTCCCAGGCAGCCCATCCCCCCTACGGTTAGAACACACCGAGGGAACACAGTTAACGCCTTAATCGCCCCCTAGTGTTAACCCCTTCCCTGCCAGTGTCATTTTTACATTGATCATTGCATTTTTATAACACTGATCATTGTATTAATGTCACTGGTCCCCAAAAAGTGTAATTTGGGGTCAGTTTTGTCCGCCGCAATGTCGCAGTCCTGTTAAAAGTCGCAGATCGCTGCCATTACTAGTAAAAACAATTTAAAAAGTCCCTAAATCTATCCCATAGTTTGTAGATGCAATAACTTTTGCGCAAACCAATCAATATTCGCCTATTGCCATTTTGTTTTACCAAAAATATGTAGAAGAATATATATCGGCCTAAACTGATGAAGAAATTCGTTTTTTTACATTTTTTTTGGATATTTATTATAGCAAAAAGTAAAAAAAATATTTTTTATTTTTTCTAAATGGTCACTCTTTTTTTTTTTTTATAGTGCAAAAAATAAAAACAACAGAGGTGATCAAATACCACCAAAAGAAAGCTCTATTTGAGGGAAACTTGCTTGGGTACAGCGTCGCACGACCGCGCAATTGTCAGTTAATTTGATGCAGTGCCGTATCACAAAAAATGGCCTGGTCATTAAGGGGGCTAATCCCTCCGGTTCTTAACTAGTTAAATAGCATGCCTGGGGATGCCTTAAAGCTGCACATGGTATTATAGAACAGTACGATATAGTACTTTATAAGTGACAATGGGCTCCATTCACTAAAGCAGATTGCATGCAGTATTTATGTGTCCGAACACATTTTCCCTAGATATCGCAGGCGATCCTGAAACTGTCAATTCACTATGCCGTTTTGCAGTATTTAAGATAGCAAAATTTAGGTGGTGTATCCGTGCAACGGAAAGAAAATTGAAATGAAAATATATATAAAAATATTGGACTGCTGCCTCCACAGACGTAATTTCCACCTTAGTGGAAAAAACGAAATGGTAAATGGGGGGTTAACGAGTGGGTGTGGCGCTGTCCTGAGTAATGGAACTAATGAGTACCATATAAATCACGTATAACCAAATGACCATATGAAAGGTGATCCACTGTGAAGGGAGGGGGGATGTGGGGTAGGGGTATGGGGAGGGGGCAGGGATGGACTGGCCATCGGGACTACCGGGAGATTCCCGGTGGGCCGATGGCTCAGTCTGGGCCAGTCTCACTTTTAGCCGCATCTGTGGTGCCCGGCGATCTACCCGTCAACCGCCAACAGCTGGCGCCTGACGGGTAGATCGAGATTAGCCAGCATGCAGTGTAGCGCAGGGAGCTTCTGTAGTAATAAGTTCTCTCTTCGTGTCATCACGCTGTTCCCCGGCGGCCCCGCCCCCTCCTCTCTTCTCGTCTATACTAATTGGCTTGTAGGATCATCTGGTATAGACAAGAAGAGAGGAGGGGGCGGGACCGCCGGGGAACAGCGTGATGACACGAGAGAGGACTTATTACTACAGAAGCTCCCTGCGCTACTCTGCATGCTGGCTAGTAAGACCCCACAATGTGCCCTGATGATGTGCTATGTGCCCCATCATGTGCCCCGCTATGTGCCCTGCTATGTGCCCCATCATGTGCCCCGCTATGTGCCCCATCATGTGCCCCGCTATGTGCCCCATCATGTGCCCCATCATGTGCCCCGCTATGTGCCCAATCATGTGCCCTGCTATGTGCCCCATCATGTGCCCCGCTATGTGCCCCATCATGTGCCCCATCATGTGCCCTGCTATGTGCCCCATCATGTGCCCCGCTATGTGCCCCATCATGTGCCCCATCATGTGCCCTGCTATGTGCCCCATCATGTGCCCCGCTATGTGCCCCGCTATGTGCCCCATCATGTGCCCAGCTATGTGCTCCATTATGTGCCCCGCTATGTGCCCCATCATGTGCCCCCCGATATGTGCCCCATCATGTGCCCAGCTATGTGCTCCATTATGTGCCCCGCTATGTGCCCCATCATGTGCCCCATCATGTGCCCCATCATGTGCCCCGCTATGTGCCCCATCATGTGCCCCGATGTGCTATGTTCCCCATTATGTGCCCCAATGTGCTATGTTCCCCATCATGTGCCCCGATGTGCTATGTGCCCCATTATGTGCCCCATCATGTGCCCCGATGTGCTATGTTCCCCATCATGTGCCCCGATGTGCTATGTTCCCCATTATGTGCCCCGATGTGCTATGTTCCCCATCATGTGCCCCGATGTGCTATGTGCCCCATCATGTGCCCAGAGCCCTGATGTGCCCCATGCCCTGATGTGCCCCGATGTGCCACGTGCCCTAATGTGCCATGTAGCCTGATGTGCCCTAATGTGCTATGTGCCCTGATGTGCCCCGTGCCCTGATGTGCCATGTGCCACGTGCCCTAATGTGCCATGTGCCCTAATGTGCCCCATAATGTGCCCTGATGTGCCCCATCATGTGCCCTGATGTGCCATAATGTGCCCTGATGTGCCATGTGCCCCGTGCCCTAATGTGCCATGTGGTCTGATGTGCCATGTGCCCCATAATGTGCCCCATCATGTGCCCTGATGTGCCATGTGCCCCGTGCCCTGATGTGCTATGTGCCCTGATGTACCATGTGGCCTGATGTGCCCCATGCCCTGATGTGCGATGTGCACCATAATGTGCCATGTGCCCCATCATGTGCCCTGATGTGCCATAATGTGCCCTGATGTGCCATAATGTGCCCTGTGCCCTGATGTGCCCTGTGCCCTGATGTACCATGTGCCCCGTGCCCTGATGTGCCCCGTGCCCTGATGTGCCCCGTGCCCTGATGTGCCTTGTACCCTGATGTGCTGGGCTCTGTACCCTGATGTGGCCTGATGTACCGTGCCCTGATGTGTTGTGCCCTGGGCCGGGCTGGATGAAGTCCAGGGCCACATTTTTGTCCCAGTCCAGCCCTGGGAGGGGGAGAGGACAGGAAGGGGAAAAAGATATTTTTTCAGTATGTGACGTCCAAAAAGACTATATTGCATATAAAGTTGCAAAACCACATATAACGTGACTTGTTTTCAGTACAAATGAATTAATTAATTAACATCAAAAATTATCAAACATTGGTAATTAAAATAAATCAACTCGTGACCAGTGCTCAGTGCAACATAAGTGATATTCAGCAATCTTAATAAATTCTTGGTGTTTCTGTAAGTCTAGGCAGGTGTATCCATGCATGCATCCACTGCCTGTGTTAATTTTGGTGACCGGGTGCTCGTACCTAGTCTTGTGATCATGCAGACACTCACCAGCTTCTTTAACCCCTGCGGGGGTAACACGCAGTCACAGTGTGTGCCACTGTGCGGCAATCCACAGGCAGTTACTGGTTCACTCGTTAACCCCCCATTTACCATTTCGTTTTGCAGTATTTGCCACAAAACGCTGAAATCGTTTGGTAAATACCACATGAAAAGGCAGTAAACTCAATTCACAGAAGGAAATGAATAATTAAATGATTAATTAAGTAATGGTCCAGGCATGCGGTATTTAGGGAATGTAAAAATATAATAGCCAATTTTGAGTAGTCTGATTTTTTGGATCAGTTCTCTCAACAGTAATGCATAGTTACTTAAATATGGAAATATGGAAATCATTGGAATTGATTTTCTTAAAGTATAACTAAAAAAAAAACACTTTTTTTTAGTTTTGGATAGAGTGGAGGTGGATTAGAACAGCTGTTAGGTTTTTATTGCTGTATGTGCCGCCATTAGGGAGATTCACCCTCTCTGTTTGTCCTGTTTACCATGACTGAGGGACCTGCAGAATGCCGAGGCTCAGCTATCTATGAAGGAATAAAACTCTTGACCTCCCTTTTCCAAAACTGTCTAGATGACAACATTTTTTTTGGAGTGAAATGGCCAGAGCAGCTTTTTTATTACAAAACAATTAAATACAACAATCAAAATAAACAAGTGTAATGCATTTAATACGGTCAATGAATAACAAATAAACCAATACTTCAGCTTAAAGTGGTTGTATACCCTTTTTGTTAACTTTTACCTACAGGTAAGCCTATAATAAGGCTTACCTGTAGGTAAAAAAAATATCTCCTAAACCTATACGGTTTAGGAGATATTCCCCTCGCAATGAGCCGCTGACTCCAGCGGCGCATGCGCACAGGGGATTCTCGGCTGACAGCCCGGCAAACTCCGGAGCTTGCCGGGCAGAAGTCTCCTGCGCGCATGCGCGGGAGTGACGACATCGCGGCTCCGGCCACTCACAGTGCCGGAGCCGCGATACCCGGAAGACACGCCGAGGGGAGATGTCAGCTCCCTCGGCGTGGACAGGATGAGATGCCGGCGCCTCGTTCTAAGGTAAGTATATCATAATGAGCTAGTATGCGGTGCATACTAGCTCATTATGCCTTTTCCCTTGCAGGTATAGGAAAAAAAAAAAAAAAAACGCGGGTATACAACCGCTTTAATCCTACCTAAGGTCTTTGAAGGCCTATATACTCACGACCAATCGGTTGTATCTGCCACCCCATAAAAGGCCCCCAACCACAACTTACACTGACTCAGGGACAATTACTACTTACGTACTACCAGATACAACGTACTTAAACCCTGATGTTACCACCATATTGTTAGGAAGGGACACCCATACCTCAGATGGGCCCAATCCATAATTCTCCAGAATTTTTTCCAGCACCACCTTCAAAGACCCAATAGACCCCCGCCTGCTGGTATGACAAGAAAATATAAGAACCCCTAAAACTGAATGGCCATCTAAACATAAGGACTAAAAAAAAAGCCACTGAATGCACCCCCAGCATCTTAATAACATAGAACGCTCCCTCAAAACAAAACAAACAAGGGGGGGGGGGTGGAAGAAACCTGTCTGACGCTAGGCAAGCTCCCACTGAGCTCCGACAAGATCCCCCTCCCCTCTAAATCCTCCTCACCCATGCAATGCGATTCAAGTGTGGGAAAAAAAGGGTCCTGCACCATTTTGGTGTGGATTCAATGCCATTTGAGTCATACAAAATGTATGGCTCAACTAGCACCCCACAGACATCACATGTGATGTGCACAGGAATGTGGTGCGATTCCTGTGCAAATCACATGCGGTGTTCTGCGCGCACTAGTGTGAACCCGGAATGAAATACATTGGGTTGATTTACTAAAGTGCACTTTGCAAATTGCAGTTGCCCTCTGAAAGAGCAGTTGTTCCAGAGCTTAGTAAATGAGGTAAGGCTTCACTTTGCAAAGAATACCCAATCACGTGCAAGGAAAATTAAAATAAACTGCATTTTTGCTTGCACATGATTGGATGATGGAAGTCAGCATTTACTAAGCTCTGGAGCAACTGCACTTTGCAAAGTACACAGTCTATTTGTCTTTAGTAAATCCACCCCAGTGCCTGCCTTTCTTCTAAAGACATCATAATTGTGATATAACTAAAATACTGATATCTAGACTGATATCCAGGGTTGGTACTGTACACAAGCTGGTTATTTCAGTGCCCTGTCAAAGCTGTACCGTTACTGTTTTGTAGCTATGATACACTCCCCATCATCATATTCTGTTACTAACTTTTTTCTTATTTTTACGCAGGCATCATAGCAGAAAAGAGCTACGATTTTGCCAATTCTTGGGCGCTCCACGGGAGTGATAGGAGGTGCAAAAGGATTTATCCACCCAGTAACACCTGCAACATTTCATCAGAAGCAGCAGAAAAGGTCTGTCTCATTATCTTCTGTATATTCAGTCAATGTACTTCTATTTGTATCACTAAAGCTGGCTGTACATGGAGACAAACATGTCTGGTTCAGCCGGCTGGCTGAGCGAAAAAAACTGACCCATGTATGGCCAGCTTAAAGTATAACTAAAGGCAGAACTTTTTTTGTTTGTTTTGGATACAGTGGAGAAGAACACCTGTCAGTTTGTATTGCTGTCTGTGCCCCCTGTTAAGGAGATTCACCCTCTCTATTTGTCCTATTTACCATTATCATTGAAAGTGAAAATAAAAGAAAATCACAAATTTTGGGTTGTCCCCAGAAAAGTAATAGAAGGGAATTCTAATGGGAACACTAGTTCTGGTGACCTGGGAATTCCCATAATTTGCAGGGATTTTCTCTCACTTCCTGTTTGGCTATGGGACAGGAGGTGAAGGGAAATCTCCGCAATGGGACACAAATGACAAAAAAAAAAAATCCTACAGTGACTAAAACCTTCCCTTGCTCTATCCAAAATGAAAAAAACAAAGTTTTGCCTATAGTTCTACTGTAACCCATCTCCACAATATCCAAAATGAAATTAAAAGTATCGAAAGGAGTTAGGCTTTAAAAAGTCTCTGTCACCAGACCCTTTATTTCAACAACAATCTTCTCATAAAATGATAAGTGCACATAACATATTCTATACACATTATTACATTATTACATTATATTACATATAAAAACCTTCCTTCTGTAGATGTTATGTTGTGTTATCAGTTAAATGATCAGACAAGCAGTAACAGCCAATGCAATCACTGTAGTACAGGGGTGCCTAAGGATAGTTCCGCAAAGGCCACCAGGTGGAAGCACAATACAGAATAACAGTATCTAAGAGAACAGAGTATAAGAAGAAATCGCTAGTAATAAATAGCACAGTACACTTAAATCTAGTCAAGGGCAAACACAGATACTTTGATTTCCTTTGGGGTAACACCTTTCTCAATGGGGGGCTGGCTGTAGCTGGTAGCCCATATGGTCAACTTTAGGCATCTCCAGACAGACTCCACAGAAGGCGGGTGGAAGGAGTCTCTGGTCTCGGTGTCTAGGTAGCAGCAGATGTGAATATTAGGCAGGGTTGCCACCTTTTCTTTAAGCCAAACCTGAACACTTTCCCGGCGCACAGCAATTTTTTTGTAGTACACGCTATAGGATTGTAAAATACCTGGGACACGTTTTGGGTTACCCAAAGAGAGTAGTAATGAACAGGGCAGCCATACACATGTAAGGGGCCCGGGTGTCCCGAGGGGCCCAGGCCCCAACCAACGAGTTGTTGCTGCTGTAATAACTAGCAATTGCTAAAGCAGGGCGGCCACCGAGTGAGCCGATGCAGCTCACTTAGGTCCAGGGAAGGTGGAGTGATATCAACTGCACTCTGCCTCTCCCTGCAGACCAGATGCTGGATTGGGCGCCATGCCAGTTGCAGTTCAGCCGTGTTGAAGAGCTGCACTGCATGTAGCCTGCAGGACTGCTCAGTGCTCACTGTGGACTGGTCTGGAGACAAGTTGTTAGACATCGCAATGGTAAATTGATTGAAAATGTTGCTGGATGTGAACCTGTGTTGTGACTGTCTCTTTGTTGGATTGAGCTGTCTCTTTGCTATATGGAGAGTCACCTTGCTACATGGGGATGTCTCTGTTGGATTGGGCCATCTCTTAGCTGGATTGGGATGTCCCTTTGCTGAATATATGAGGATGTCTCTTTGCTGGATGTGGATGTCTCATTTCTGAATATATGGGGATGTCTCTTTGCTGAATATATGGGGCTCTCTCTTTGCTGGATTTGGATGTCGCTTTGCTGATTTGGGCAATCTCTTTGCTGAATATATGGGGATGTCTCTTTGCTGAATATATGGGGATGTCTCCTTTAATGGATTGGATTAATTTACATGTAGTAAGTTGTAAGAGTTTTAAAACAAAAGTGGGTGCACAGGCCTAAAGCTGTGTAAGGGGCTCAAAAAATTCTGGTGTCTGCCCTGGTAATGAGGTGTGCTACGATGAACAGTGGCTATGGCCAAATTGCATTAACAGTGGGGGGGGGGCTGAAAGGAGCATGGTTAAATAAAAAAAAGGATTTGTGTACCTATAAAATATGATTTGATTAATAAAAGAAATGTCAGTTAAAATATGAAACTAGCCTACCTTAAAAGTGGACACTGTCAGCCAGTAGAGCAGTGGATGGTGTCAGTAAAGCAGTAGACGGTCTCAGTAGAGCAGTGGACGGTGTCAGTAGAGCAGTGTATGCTGTCAGTAGAGCAGTAAATGGCATTGAGGAAAGAGAAAAATATCCTGGACGGCCGCACACCATAGAAGACATCTTTATTGATATGAAGAAATAAAATCCAAATGCAGTCACCTCATGTACAGGGAGGAACAGGAAAGATAGCTAACATGTTTCACGCCCCATCATGGCGCTTATTCACAGCTATGAATAAGCGCCATGATGGGGCATGAAACATGTTAGCTATCTTTCCTGTTCCTCCCTGTACATGAGGTGACTGCATTTGGATTTTATTTCTTCATATCAATAAAGATGTCTTCTATGGTGTGCGACCGTCAAGGATATTTTTCTCTTTCCTCAAGCTTGTGCAGAGCCAGCACCTGTGAGTTCCATTAGGGCGGGTGTCTTGATACGGATTTGAGAGATTGGAGCGGCAATCTTTTGCAGTAAATGGCATTAGTGGAGCAGAGGGCAGTGTCACTAGGGCAGTAGATGGCGTCAGTAGAGCAGTGGACTGTGTCAGTAGAGCAGTGGATGGCGTCAGTAGAGCAGAGGACATGTCAGTAGAGCCGTGGATGGTGTCAGTAGAGCCGTGGATGGTGTCAGTAGAGCAGTGGACGGTGTCAGTAGAGCAGGGGACAATGTGAGTAGGGCAGTGGACGGTGTCAGTGGGGCAGTGGATGGTGTCAGTGGGGCAGTGGACGGTGTCGGTATAACAGTGGACAGTGTGAGTGGGGCAGCGGGCGGTGTCAGTAGAGCAGTGGACGGTGTCAGTAGAGCAGAGGATGGTGTCACTAGGGCAATGGATGGCGTCAGTAGAGCAGAGGACGGTGTCAGTAGATCAGGGGACAATGTAAGTGGGGCATGGGACGGTGTCAGTGGGGCAGTGGACGGTGTCAGTGGGGTAGTGGACGGTGTCGGTAGAGCAGTGGACGGTGTCAGTGGGGCAGTGGACGGTGTCAGTAGAGCAGTGGACGGTGTCAGTAGAGCAGAGGACGGTGTCACTAGGGCAGTGGATGGCATCAGTAGAGCAGAGGACGGTGTCAGTAGGGCAGTGGACGGTGTGAGTAGGCCAGTGGATGGTGTCAGTGGGGCAGTGGACAGTGTCAGTGGAGCAGTGGACGGTGTCAATAGAGCAGTGGACGGTGTCGGTAGAGCAGTGGACGGTGTCAGTGGGGCAGTGGACGGTGTCATTAGAGCAGTGGACGGTGTCAGTAGAGCAGTGGATGGCGTCTGTCACGTACCTGGTAGGTGGAGCCCGGAATGCAGGGAACGGCCTCTCGTATACCTCCGACTCGGGAACCCCTGGTAGTGATGACAGGGGCTCGGGAGTGCGAAGGGGCACAAGTGCCTGACTGGAAGGCTGGAGCAGAGAGCTGAATCAGGTAGTCAGCTGGGAGGTGTCCTGTAGTCCGGCAGCAGGATGTAGACAGCAGGGAGGTGTCTTGTAGTCCAGCAGCAGGATGTAGACAGCAGGGAGGTGTCTTGTAGTCCAGCAGCAGGATGTAGACAGCAGGGAGGTGTCTTGTAGTCCAGCAGCAGGATGTAGACAGCTGGGAGGTGTCTTGTAGTCCAGCAGCAGGATGTAGACAGCTGGAAGGTGTCTTGTAGTCCAGCAGCGGGAGGTAGACAGCAGGGTACAGGCAAGCCGGGTCAAACACAGGGGGGCAGATCAGGTACAGAAGGTAAATCCGGGAGAGTAGTCAAAGTCCAAAAGCTGAGATCAGGGCGGGCAGAAAACAGAGTAGTCAAAGTCCAAAAGCCGGGATCAGGGCAGGCAGCAAACAGAGTAGTCAGGAACAGTCCAACAGATATCAGGTAGCATTATGCAAGTAACAGGGCACAAGGGGTCTTCAGGAACGCTGTAGACCAGACAGCAAGGCAGCAGTGGAACAGTCCTCTTTAAATAGCCTCTTTGGCGCCAAGTGCTGTCACAGGGTGCCGCTATTGGCGCTATTGCGCATGCGCGTACGCACGTTCACGCTTTTGGCGCTATTGGCGCTATTGGCGCTATTGCGCGCGCGCGAGCGCCGGATGGCGCTTCTGTGCACAGGCATTCCTTTAAACTTTAGTTTGCTGGGATATTTGCAAGAGGGCTTTTCCTGACATTGCCCCCCTCCAATGGGCAGCCTCCGGATGCCCAACTGGGCCATTTTACTAGGATGAGCTCTCTTAAAGGCTAGAATTAATCTTTTGGCATGGATGTTAGTCTCTGGTTCCCAAGAGTTATCCTCAGGCCCGTACCCTTTCCATTTGACCAGATATTGAATCTGGTTGCGTCTTTTCCAGGAATTTATGATTGATTCCACTTCAAATTCCTGCTCACCGTCAATGAGTACAGGTTCAGGAAGACCAGTGTTTCGGTGAAGGAAAGGATCCGGGACTGAAGGTTTAAGAAGGGCCACATGAAAGACTGGATGAATATGAAATGACTCCGGTAATTTTAATTCGTAGGCCACATCGTTGATCTTCCTTATCACTGGGAAAGGACCCACAAACTTAGGGCCCAATTTCCTGGAAGGGCAAGCCAACTTCAGATTCAAGGTAGACAGCCAGACATGATCCCCTAGCTTCAGATTAAGCTCACCTCTCCTCTTCTTATCAAAAGTAGCCTTGTTCCGTTCCTGGGTCTTTGACATGGTCTCTTGGAGTAGCTTGTTGTTAGAACTGAAAAAACTCAAGGTTTCCTGGACAGCAGGCACCGAACATTCCGGAACATTGTTGGACAAAAATAAAGGATGAAAACCATAATTTGCAAAAAATGGAGACTGATTAATTGCAGAGTGAACAGAGTTATTGTAGGCAAATTCAGCCAGAGGTAATAGAGAAACCCAGTCATCTTGGGAAAAACAGGAATAGCACCGTAAGTATTGCTCCAAAGTCTGGTTAGTTCGTTCAGTCTGACCATTAGTCTGAGGATGGTAAGCAGAAGAGTAGGAGAGGTCAATTTCTAGAGATCCACATAGAGCTTTCCAGAACTTGGAGGTAAATTGTACCCCTCGATCAGACACAATGTTTGCTGGTATGCCATGGAGCCTTACGATTTCTTTAATAAAAACTCTCGCAGTCTCTGAAGCAGAGGGGGTACCTTTCATGGGTAAGAAGTGGCTCATTTTGGAAAGTCTATCGACCACTACGAAAATAGTGGTGTAGCCCTCAGATGGTGGTAATTCGACGATAAAATCCATGGAGATCATCCTCCATGGTCTTTCTGGAACAGGAAGAGGTCTTAGCAACCCCCACATCCTGGTCTTGCTGCCTTTGTTTTGGATGCAGGTAGTGCATGATTCCACGTAGAGTTTACAATCCTCCCCTAGCTGAGGCCACCAAAATGTGCGTTGGAGCAGTTCGGAGGTCTTGTGTATCCCGAAGTGGCCAGCTAATTTGTGATCATGGCAAGATTTAAGAACAGCAACCCGTGTTTGTTGGGGTACAAAGATTTTATCCTTGTACCATAGTAATTCATCTCTAGACTGTAGGGTGACATCTGCTGGAAGGGGAGTTGCTGAAGACGCCTGTCTAATTTGAGACAGCAAGTCTCCTTGGAGCATCAGAAAATTCCCAGGAGCAAGGATGGTGTCTGGATAAAGAGGAACTTCAGGTTCACTGAACATCCGGGACAGGGCATCAGGTTTGGTATTTTTTGGTCCTGGTCTGTAAGTGATGTGGAAAGTGAACCTGGTGAAGAAAAGTGCCCACCTGGCCTGGCGTGGTTTCAACCTTTTGGCAACCTTCAGGTACTCCAGGTTCTTATGATCGGTGTATACCAGAATAGGATGAGCCGCTCCCTCCAGGAGGTAGCGCCATTCCTCAAGTGCGGCCTTGATTGCTAGTAGCTCCCTGTCCCCAACATCGTAATTTCTTTCGGGTTCTGTTAACCTGCGGGAGAAGAATGCTACTGGGTGCAATAGGGCCTTGGGGCCCTGTCTCTGCGAGAGTACTGCTCCCACCGCCTCTCGGAGGCATCTACTTCCAATATGTAGGGTAAGGCCGGATCGGGGTGCTTCAGGACAGAGGCTGACACGAATTGGTCTTTCAGGGAAGTAAAAGCAGCTTGAGCTTCAGGAGACCATTGGAACCGGGTGCCTTGACGAGTCAGTTTTGTGATGGGAGTGATGATGGAAGAGAATCCCTTGATGAATTTATGGTAAAAATTTGCAAATCCCACAAAGCGCTGTATTCCCTTTTTGTCTGTCGGAGCTGGCCATTCCAAGATGGCAGAGACCTTCTGCGGATCCATCTTGATGCCATCTATGGAAATAATTAGACCCAGAAACTGAATGCTTTGGCGTTCAAATTCGCACTTTTCGGGTTTGGCGTATAGACTTTCTTGACATGCTCTTGGTGGATAGGCAGAGAAGAGGAAAAGATCAGGATATCGTCCAGATATACTATGACGAACAGGTCAAGATAGTCTCTGAAAATGTCATTCACGAAGTGCTGGAAAGTGGCGGGAGCATTGCATAACCCAAAAGGCATCACCAGGTATTCAAAGTGTCCGAAGCGGGTGCGGAAGGCAGTCTTCCATTCGTCCCCGCTTCGGATTCAGACTAAGTTGTATGCTCCCCGAAGATCAAGTTTGGTGAATACGGCTGCACTTCCCAACCTCTGGAATAGTTTGGGTACCAAGGGTAAAGGGTACCGGTTTTTGATTGTAATCTTATTAAGATCCCGGTAGTCTACGCAAGGGCGTAGGGAATGGTCCTTTTTCTCCACAAAGAAGATTCCTGCCCCAGCTGGTGAAGTGGAAGGCCGTATGAACCCCTTTTCCAGATTCTCATCGATGTATTTTTTACGTGTGGCAAGCTCCATCTCGGTTAAGGGAAAGATTCGCCCAAAGGGGACCTCTGCCCCGGGAAGAAGTTCGATTGGGCAGTCATAGGGTCTATGTGGGGGAAGTGTTTCTGCCCCTTTCCGACTGAACACATCCAGGAAGTCATGGTATGCTTCTGGAACGGTTTGGCAGTTTTCAACATCGGTTTCAAGACAAAGTAGGGGAGATGGAGAAGTAGTAAATCCTTGTAGACAATGTTGACGGCAGTAAGGAGAGGAAAAGCTGATGTTTCCAGTAGACCAGTCAATTTGTGGGTTGTGAGCTTTGAGCCAGGGCATACCCAGTATGATGGGAAACAGGGGTGACTCAATGATGTCCAGGTGGAGTACTTCTCGGTGGTTGCCGGAAATGATGGTGTCTAGAGGAACTGTCTCTTGTGTTACGGGCCCAGATTTGATAGCCGATCCGTCAGCCAGGTGTACAGACAGTCCCTGTGCTCTGGGTCGTAGAGGGATCTGGAACTTGTGAGCAAATGATAAGTCCATAAATCTGCTACAGGCCCCGGAATCAATTATAGTGGTTGCCCGGATGTTCCCTCCTGGAAGCTGCAGAGAGATGGGAACAGCCAGGTGAGTGGCATTGTTAAACATAGCAGATAAGGAAGTTGAATAGAGGGTAGTATGCTTACAGGTCTTTGCCGGACAAGTCCTCACGTAATGTCCAGATTCCCCACAATACAGGCAGAGGTTGTTAGCCCGCCGGCGCTGTCTTTCTTCAGGGGTGAGAGAAGGACGGATCAGGCCGAGTTGCATCGGTTCAGAAGTATCGGTAGAGGAGTGTGCAGGAGGGTTAGGTACACGTGGTAACATCCACACTGGGCGAGAGGGACCAGTTGCGCGTTCAGCCCTGCGTTCTCTTAACCTCCCTGGCGGTATGATTCTGTCTGGAATTTTGTGCTGAAAGCGGTACAATTATTTTGCATGGAAATTTGATGCTATGTATTATAGGCCTGCAATTCTTAGTAATTACTTACTTAAACCTGACCAAACAAGACTCTAGTAGACATCCCAGATGTGATAAAGATTGAAACGCAAAATCATGATTTTAAATTTTTAAATAATATAATTTTGTTCAATAATGTAATACAAACTAAAGAAATTTGTCAGACAAAGAAAATTCAGTAAACATCCTGAGTGTGATAAATTTTAAAGCAAGGTACAGCACACAGTCCCACGTCACAATCCGGACAATAGAACCTGCTTTCTTTTCGGATTTTTTTTCCCTTGTCATCTCTGTGTGAACAGCAAACCACACACATCCTGGTAGGTGCTGCCTTTTTTGCGGTTGGCGGTATATAGTCCATAAAGTGCCGACCTGTTAGGCGTTCTGGGTTGGCAACACCAACAGCACGTCGTCCAGGTCTGTTCGCATCAACTGATGGCATCTGGTGTTTGGCAAAAATCTGCTCAGCCACCTTCCAGATAAAATCTGAATGAACAAGAGGCCTGTCACTCCCTGCTCGGTACAAGATGTAAGCGTTCCAAAGGCATTGTTCCAGAAGATGCCTGAAAATCTTTTTGTAATATTTTTTCTGCTGTTTCCGCATAGTCGGATAAAAGGTCATTGCCTGATCAGCTCGGTCGACACCTCCCATAGTGCAATTATAGTCTATGACGACTTGCGGCTTCAGCACATCTTTCCCACCTTTTGTGTGGACCGTGGCAGTGGAGGTATTGTGCACAGTGCTCATGAGACACACGTCCTTCTTGTCTCGCCAACGTATTGCCATCATCTTACCCTTCTGCCAGGCAACCATTTCTCCGGGTTTTAGTTTTTTCTTTCCAAACATTGATGGCATGTCACGTCTGTTAGGCCTAACTGTACCATAGGCATCCGTCTTGTTTTGGATCAAAACCTCACACAGTTCCGGCGACGTATAGAAATTGTCCATGGTCACACAATATCCCTGGTTCAGTAATGGCTCCAGCAGTGTAAGGACAGATGATGTGGCCATCCCATAATTGCTGTACCTGGGGTTGAACTTCGTGCCTTTACCGGTGTAAATGACCGAGTTCCATATGTACCCGGTGGATGACTCGCAGAGCATGTATGATTTGATGCCAAACCGCGCTCTTTTGGATGCAATATACTGGATCCAGCTTAGGCGTCCTTTGTAGGCCATCAAACTCTCATCCACGCTGGCGTCCCTTTCTGGCACGTAGGCCCGCTGGAAATTGTTCCCAATAATTTGGCATACCTCCCAGATTTTTTTTAGCTTGGGCGCAGGATGCGTGGCCTCATCAAACTCTTCATTGTTAGTGAAGTGAAAATATTTCATGATGAGGGAAAAACGGTATTCGGACATCACAGTACCAAAAAACGGAGTGGCCAATAACTTGTTGGTGGTCCAGTACCATTTCTGGCATGGTTTCCCCACCACCCCCTGAAGAATAATGAGTCCGAGAAACAGCCAGATGTCCTCTTTAGTCACCGGTTCCCACCTTCTGCTTCGGGAAAACCTGGCATGCAGCGTAGCGGATTGCTGCTGTTGGTAGCGATTTGTCTCTATGACAATTTTTTCAATTAACTCCTCTGTGAGAAATAATTGCAGGTATGCCAGAGGGTTGCCACGCTCAACTTCGACCTTCATCCCAGGTGATCCAGTGAAGGGAAATCTTGGGGGGCGCTACCTGGTCCGCATCGCACTCAATAGGGCACCAAGTGCGCACATCGCTGATGTCAGGTGCAGGATCATCACCGCTGTCATCGCTGTCACTTGTCAGATCAGTGTCAGACGACAAATCTCCCCACGACTCGCTCTCGCTGAGTTCTGGGAGCAACTCCATGTCGCTGTCGCTGTCCTTCAACTGCTCCAAAGGCGATTTTGTAGCGAAATGGCGCTTTTTGGATTCCATCTTCTCAATATTTTATTGGAGGCAATGGGCACTGGGGCAAGGGGCACTGTATCAGTGAGATCTGAGATGATACAATGTAATCCTCTCAGATTACACTGTATCACCTCTTTTTATATGTGTGTTATTGTGTTTGAACTTTTGAACTTTGAATTTCCCGCCTAGTTCCGCTCCCGTGCGCCGCTGCTGCTCGCAGGGAACGGAATTAGGAAGTGAGATGCTGTGATCGCGCTGGCGAAGGTAAGGGCTCCGCTGGATGCTCTGCAATGTTACCCCGAGCGTGACTCTGGGTTACCGCTCCTGACAGTAAAAGTCAGACCTGAGTCACGCTCGGGATTACCGCCAAGGTGGTTAAACGTCTATCAATTTGAATTGACAGGTTGGTAAGGTCTTCAAGTGTGGCAGGAATGCCTACCCTGGCTAATTCATCTTTTAATGGTTCAGAAAGTCCCATGCGAAACTGGTAGCGTAGGGCGGCGGCGTTCCAGTTTGTGTCGGAACTCCAACGTCGGAATTCAGAGGCATAGTCCTCTGCCGCCCTACGGCCCTGCTGAAGTGAGAACAGTGCTGCTTCTGCGGTGGCTGCCTGTTGTGGGTCTTCATACAAGAGCGCCATGGCTTGGAAGAAGGTTCCCAAGTGGTCGAGGCAATTGTTCTTCTGCTCCAGAAGTCGATGGGCCCATGCCTGAGGTTCGCCTAGTAGGAGGGAGATGACAAACCCTACTTTAGTGGTTTCTAAAGAAAAAGTCCCGGATTATAATGCAAAGAAGAGTTCACAGGCATTACGAAATGCTCTAAACTTGCTGCGGTCCCCGGAAAACCTTTCTGGTGTAGGTACTTTGGGTTCAGGCGGCAGCATGACCACAGAGGGAGCAGCAGATGGACCCGGAGCTGGATTAGAGAGAACTTGGACACGCTCCTCTAGTTGCTTATAACTGTCTTGTAAGTCTTTGACAGCTTGTGTAAGTCCAGCTAGATGACGGCATAAGTCCTCCATGGGCGACGTCCCCTGCGTGGGCTCGGACATGGCTGTCTGGTACTGTCACATACCTGGTAGGTGGAGCCCGGAATGCAGGGAACGGCCTCTCGTATACCTCCGACTCGGGAACCCCTGGTAGTGATGACAGGGGCTCGGGAGTGCGAAGGGGCACAAATGCGTGACTGGAAGGCTGGAGCAGAGAGCTGAATCAGGTAGTCAGCTGGGAGGTGTCCTGTAGTCCGGCAGCAGGATGTAGACAGCAGGGAGGTGTCTTGTAGTCCAGCAGCAGGATGTAGACAGCAGGGAGGTGTCTTGTAGTCCAGCAGCAGGATGTAAACAGCAGGGAGGTGTCTTGTAGTCCAGCAGCAGGATGTAGACAGCTGGGAGGTGTCTTGTAGTCCAGCAGCAGGATGTAGACAGCTGGGAGGTGTCTTGTAGTCCAGCAGCGGGAGGTAGACAGCAGGGTACAGGCAAGCCGGGTCAAACACAGGCGGGCAGATCAGGTACAGAAGGTAAATTCAGGAGAGTAATCAAAGTCCAAAAGCTGAGATCAGGGCGGGCAGAAAACAGAGTAGTCAAAGTCCAAAAGCCGGGATCAGGGCAGGCAGCAAACAGAGTAGTCAGGAACAGTCCAACAGATATCAGGTAGCAATATGCAAGTAACAGGGCACAAGGGGTCTTCAGGAACGCTGTAGACCAGACAGCAAGGCAGCAGTGGAACAGTCCTCTTTAAATAGCCTCTTTGGCGCCAAGTGCTGTCACAGGGTGCCGCTATTGGCGCTATTGCGCATGCGCGTACGCACGTTCACGCTTTTGGCGCTATTGGCGCTATTGCGCGCGCGCGAGCGCCGGATGGCGCTTCTGTGCACAGGCATTCCTTTAAACTTTAGTTTGCTGGGATATTTGCAAGAGGGCTTTTCCTGACAGCGTCAGTAGAGCAGAGGACGGTGTCAATAGAGCCATGGATGGTGTCAGTAGAGCAATGGACGGTGCCAGTAGAGCAGTGGACGGTGTCAGTAGAGCAGTGGATGGTGTCAGTAGAGCAATGGACTGTGTCAGTAGAGCAGTAGACTGTGTCAGTAGAGCAGTGTACCTGCATCCATAAACCTGAATCAGCTCTACTGAACCCAGCCCCATACAAACTGTTCACAAAGTGGCACTGTGCATTCTACAACCCTTTCAAGCACCTTTTAATTACAAAAAAAATCCAAAAAAATTCAAAGCAATCCACAGGCACCCCACAAATACTGAAGAAATTAACAGATTAAATATCAGACAGTGCCTGTGCCCTCCCCCCCAATAGAGACCTCCATTACAGCGAGACAAGAAAACCCTTACCTTCCAGGATCCACTGCAAAGATGTGTGTGAACCTGTTAGGGGGCGGAGTCTGTAATACCATGCTTTCTCCTGCAAAAGCGTCCCTGGTTGCTAGGACACCAGTCCAGTGGTCCTCCATTCACTGTCTCTGGCGGCATCTGCGCTGGCGGCTGGGTGGAAGAGAGAGAGCGCACAGACAGACAGTGCAGTGTGACCCGGCTGTAGGACATTAGCCCCGCTGGAGCGGGGGAAGAAGGGGGTGCTGCGTGCTGTTTGGGGGTAGCTGACAGAGGAGGTGGGTAGCTGACAGAGGAGGGGGGATAGCTGACAGAGGGAGGGGGGTAGCTGACAGGGAGGGTAGCTGATGGGGGGGTAGCTGACAAAGGGGGGGTATCTGACAGAAGAGGGGGGTAGCTGACAGAGGAGGGGGCCCGCCTCTACCTGTGACAAGGTCCACCAGGCCAATCACAGACCCTCGTGTCCACCACCTGCATGTAACCCATTCAGCCACTCACAGGGCGCCCGCTGCCCATCTCTGAGCTGGGCTCGGAGCGCACAGGCTCAGGCATGTGTGTAACATTGATGGCGGGCACGGGAATAAGGATGCGCCGCTCTAGATGTTGCGACCGGGGCCACTGGTTACAGGACGGTTGAACGTGAATGTGCCCGGGTTTCTGGCAGGTTGAAACCCAGGCACATGTGTCAAAACCCGGACTGTCCGGGTGAAAACAGGACAGGTGGCAACCCTAAGATTAGGGGTCACGCCACTAGAAAGGAAGTATTCTGGGGCCAGCTTGCACAGTGCCCACCACAGTGACTCAGGCTTAAGATAAAGCTGCATGCTCTTGTGCTCCCATCCGGCATCACACATGCCAGGAATAATGAAGGAGGGCCCTACACCTGGAGACAGCTAACATGCCCAACCTCTTCTGTCACATCAGACTCAGGGGTTGGTGTACTAAAGACAAATAGACTGTGCACTTTGCAAAGTGCAGTTGCACTCTGCAAGAGCAGTTGCTCCAGAGCTTAGTAAGTGAACAGAAGTTCTCCTGACTTACATCATCCAATCATGTGCAAACAAAAATGCAGTTTTTTTTTCCTTGCAAGTGATTGGTTATTTTTTGTAAAGTTCAACTTTACCTCATTTATTTAGGTCTGGCGCAACTGCACTTGCAGAGTGTAACTGCACTTTGCAAAGAGCACAGTCTATTTACCTTCAGTAAATCAACCCCACAGTCTCTTTGAGCACCTGAGGATGGAAACAATGGAATTCTATGTGTGTCCATGAGATTAGACATCCTGAGACTGCTGTTGGGCACCGCTATCTTAGCCACTTGATGACCAGCCACAGTCATTACACTGCAGCAGGTCAGCACGATCCCGTACACTCTCGTAGCTGTACGTCGGCTCCTCAAAGTGGGATAGCATGTGCGCGCACGCTACATTGCGGGGGTGCCGATGCTCGTGGCCGGCGGTCGCGATGACCGCCGGTTGCGCGTGATCACGGGAACGAGAGGCAGAACAGCGGCGTGTGTTTGTAAACGCACAAATCCCTGTTCTGTGAGGAGAGGAGAGGCAGATAGTGAGTTTCTAATAGCTAGGAACCACCATCTGTCATCTCCTATAGTCAGTCCCCTCCCCCTACAGTTAGAACACACAGTCAGGGAACACAGGTTAACCCCTTAATCGCCCCCTAGTGTTAACCCCTTCCCTGTCAGTGACATTTACACCGTAATCAGTGCATTTTTATAGCACTGAGTCAATGGTTTTAAAAATGTGTCAAAAGTGTCCGATGTGTCCGCAATGTCGCAGTCCTGATAAAAATCGCAGATCGCCGCCATTACTAGTAAAAAAGAAAACTAATAATAAAAATGCCATAAATCCATCCACTATTTTGTAGAAGCTATAACTTTTCTGCAAACCAATCAATATACGCTTATTGCAATTTTTATTACCAAAAATATGTAGAAGAATACATATCGGCCTAAACTGAGGAAAATATTTGCTTTTTTTAAAAAAAAATTGGGGCTATTTATTATAGCAAAAAGTACAAACTATTATGTTTTTTTCAAAATTGTCGCTCTTTTTTTGTTTATAGCGCAAAAAATAAAAACGCAGAGATGATCAAATACCACCAAAAGAAAGCTATATTTGTGGGATAAAAAGGATGTCAATTTAGTTTATGTACAACACCGCATGACCGAGCAATTGTCAATTAAAGCGACGCAGTGCCAAATCGCAAAAAAATGGCCTGGTCATTGAGCAGCCAAATCTTCCGGGGCTAAAGTGGTTAATGTGATTTTACTTAGGGGTTGATTTACTAAGAGCAAATAGACTGTGTACTTTGGAAAGTGCAGTTGAACTCTGCAAGAGCAGTTGCTCGAGAGCTTTGTAAATGAGCAGAAGCTCTGCTGACTTCCATCATCCAATCATGTTCAAGCAAAAATGCAGTCCTGTTAATTTACTTGCACGTGATTGGGTATTTTTTGCAAAATGAAGCTTTACCTCATTTACTAAGCTCTGGAGCAACTGCACTTTGCAAAGTGCACAGTCTATTTGTTTTTAGTAAATCGACCCCTTAGTGTCACCAGCTCAAGAGACACGCTATATTATTCTCCTTCACTTCTTCCCTCTTCAGCTACATAAAAAAGTTATGTAAAGAGATGAGGGGAGGGGCAGAGGTGCTAGACCAGCACAGGCAGTAATTAGACATGCCCTGAAGAGGAGAAGGCTGTAATGTGCAAGAAGGGAGGTGCTATGCTGGGAATTGACTCTTCCTGATGACGTAAAATTTTTTGGCAAGTACAAAGGAACATTTCAAGTTAAACAAATTGTTTATGGAAAGGAAAACTCTGCAGGTAAGCAAGCAATTCAAAATACTTTATTTTTCTGTGCTTTTAACTGCGATTATTAAGGTCCTTTCACACTGGGGTGGGCGTCGGCGGTAAAGCGCCGCTATTGTAAGCGGCGCTTTACGTCGGTATGCGGCCGCTAGCGGGGGGTTATTACCCCCCCCCCGCTAGCGGCCGAGAAATGGTTAAAAACCACTGCAAAGTGCCTCTGCAGAGGCGTTTTGCCGGCGGTATAGCCGCGCCGTCCCATTGATTTCAATGGGCAGGAGCGGTGAAGGAGTGGTATACACTCCGCTCCTTCACCGCTCTGAAGATGCTGCTAGCAGGACTTTTTTTACCGTCCTGCCAGCGCATCGCTCCAGTGTGAAAGCCCTCGGAGTGAAAGCAGCGGCACTTTCGGGTCAGTTTGCAGGCGCTATTATTAGCGCAATAGCGCTTGCAAACCGCCCCAGTGTGAAAGGACCCTTAAAGTTGGTGGCACGGTCTCTTTAATACTAAAAAGACCAGTACTATAATTACACTTTTTAAAATAAGTGCACGCCAGTGGAGGAATTGTTTTGTTAGAATAAAGTCAAAAATTGGAATAAATCGTTCAGATCTTTGTATGTAAATAGAAGTCTTTGTTTATGAGCATCACTTCCAGGAATGCAGATCGCAGTCCTCTAAACACTCGGCCTTTCTGAGGGTGTCCACATGCCAAGCATTTTGCACAATAAGACTAGTTTAGCTGTTCCTTCTCCCTACGCAAATGGAATATTTCTATCATAGTGTTAGCAATCTATTTTCAGATTGGAGCAAGTAGGATCCGCCAACGATGACCTTGGCCTCAGCTGCCCAGTATAGCCTCTCCTTGTCTATTATAACTTGTATACCAAGACAATATGTCATTCATGAGCTGGCTTATAGATTCATTATTGACGCATGTGGTGTGTCGGTATTTGAGGAGAATTCATAGCGTGGCTTTAAATTGGGATTACATTCTTTTACCCCCCCCAAAAAAATTGGTAGGTTTTCATTGTAGGTGAGACTCTACTTCTCTTCTGCCATAAAAGCTTCTGCCTTACCTACCAACAGTTTTCTTCTGCAAGTACACTGAACCATGCAATTACAGGTTAGTGAACCATCTTGGCATGTCTTGCAATGACAAGTTAACAACTGTCCACATGCATGTGGTCACTTCATTCGTGGCCACTCATTTAAGTTGGCCAAAGACACCGTATTTTGAAGAAGACAGGGCGTAGATGTCAGCAGCAATGACAGAGCGGCAAGGCAAATCTCAGGCGTTCCAACGCTTTAGCAGATAAGTCTCCCATAATGTGTGTAACACTGTCGCGCCTAATCTTCAATAAATAGTTCAGCTAATAAGTTTGAAGCCCACTTACTTGACACTAAGGTCTCAGGCACATTAATCTGAAGAGGGAATTATTTTCTTAGGATGTAGAAAATAATGGGCTGCAGTCACTTCAGTTAGAGTTTTTGCAGTTTTATTGCAGGATACCTGAGGGTTTCTTTACAGAACATGGTCTCTGGTCTTCAGCACATCTTGGGAATTTTCTGGGTCCCTCTCTAACAGGGTTATGCTGGCTGGACACTTAAAGTAGAGTCAAATCTATGCACTTAACTGTTTCACAAAACGGCTGCATTCAAGGCATGCCACTGGTCATCTCAAACTTGCCAGTGTGCTTATGTTTACTCTCAACCACACTTTCAAGCCCTCAAATGGCTGGCGCCATAGCTGATCACAAGATTGCACTGTCCCTGGCTGTAAAGGAGGTGAGGTTTTAATTACAATTTAAATTTAAAATGTGGCTCCTTGACAACTGATGTTCTACTGGTAACTCAGTCTTATGCCGCGTACACACGATCGCACATTCCGAAAAAAAAATCCATGTTTTTTTTCCAACGGATGTTGGCTCAAACTTGTCTTGCATACACACGGTCACACAAATCTTGTCCGAAATTCCGATCGCTAAGAGCGCTGTGACGTACAACACGTGCGACGAGCCGAGAAAAATGAAGTTCAATAGCCAGTGCGGCTCTTCTGCTTGATTCCGAGCATGTGCGTCAGAATTGTGTACACACGATCGGAATTTACGACAACGGATTTTGTTGTCGGAAAATTTGAGATCCAGATCTTAAATTTTGTTTGTCGGAAATTCCGAGAGAAAATGTCCGATGGAGCCTACATACGGTCGGAATTTCCGACAACAAGCTCCCATCGAACATTTCCCGTCGGAAAATCCGACCGTGTGTACGCGGCATTATTTTTCAAGGCAGGACAGCCTGGAAAGGTTCTTGTGTTGACTTTCCAATCAGCACCTTCATTGTGGGGGACAACTGCAATCTGATTCCTCTAGGCGAGCATAAACATCCATGGCAGTTGGTATCTCCCAGATTCCTCCCGTGAGGGGAAATCCTTGCAGCACTCCACTCTTTAGGCCCCAAAGGCCTAGCCCTAGGGTAAAGATAGATGTTACAGAAACAAGCTCTATAGGTGAAAGTCCAGAAGAGAAGACCATTTGCCAGGAAGTATCTCAGATATTTAATGACTCAAATATCCATGATGCAAAGGGGGTGATTTACCAAAGGCAAAAATACTGTCACTCTCAGTATTAGGCAAGGCAAAACAAAGCAAAACAAAGCTAAGCAGGCCAATAACTTCTACGCAGGATGTGGAAACCTTACAAGAATAACTAAATAAAATAATGGGGAGGGCAACTACATGGCCTATGAGGTTTAATGTTAAAAAATGTAAAGTAATGCATTTGGGTGCCAAAAATACGAGCGCAAGTTACTCGCTAGGGGGAGAACCTCTGGGGGAATCTAGAATGGAAAAGGACCTGGGGGTCCTAATAAATGACAGGCTCAGCAATGGCATGCAATCCAAGCTGCTGCAAGCAAAGCCAACAAAAATATTGGCATGCATTAAAAAGAGGATTAATTCAAGAGATAAAACGATAATTCTCCCACTCTACAAGACTCTCGTCTGGCCGCATCTAGAGTATTCCGTGCCTGTTCTGGGGACCAGTCCTCAGCAAAGATGGAAATGGAGAGAATCCAGAGAAGAGCAACAAAGCTAATAAAGGGACTGGAGGACCTCAGCTATGGGGAAAGACTACAAGCATTGAACGTATTTTCTCTAGGGAGCAGACTCCTGAAAGGGGATATGATATCAATGTACAAGTGAGTGCGGGTAAGGTGAGTATATGGGGTTGGGGGGATATCTGGGGGTCCTCTTTAACCGTTTATGGTGGTATTAAACCTAAAATCAAAAATGCTATATTCTACAGCTTACTAATTCTTAGATGTGGTGGCTGGATTCATTTTCGTTTTTATCTGCTTGTTTCCCTTTATTTTTACCAGCTAATCCAGAAAGTAAGTGTGGTATTTTTTAACTTACTTTAACCTCCCCGGCGGTATTCCCGAGTCTGGCTCGAGGTGGAATTTCAGAACCAAAAGCGGTAGCCCCGAGCCAGATTCGGGATCGCATCGCAGGATCCAGGAAGAGGTTACTTACCTTGTTCCCTGGATCCTGCGATGTCTCCCCGCAGTGTGAGAGGCTCGTCCTCCGCTAGATGTATCACAGCGCCGGGCTCCGTTCCCAGCGAGCATTGCGACGCACGGGGACGGAGAAGGGCGCCAAATTCAAAAAGTGAAACACACACAATACATACAGTATACTGTAATCCTACAGATTACATTACTGTATGAAATTATTTCACATCCCTTTTGTCCCTAGTGGTTTCTCCAGTGCCCTGCATGCAGTTTTATATTATAAAAACTGTTCTTTCTGCCTGGAAACTGGAGATTGTCCATAGCAACCAAAACCGTCGCTTTACATCAAAAGTGGTTTTAGACCAGCTAGAAAACAGCAATAATAAATTAGAATCACTCGCAGAATTGAGCGATAGGGATTAGTGGGGAGATCCGTTATCAAACACTGAAAAGTAATGACAGCGACAATTCTGCAACTGAGCAAATTTCAGTGTTTTTGATTTAATTACATTATTAACCACTTGCCGACCGCCTCACGCCTATATACGTGAGCAGAATGGCACGGGCAGGCAAAATCACGTACCTGATACGTGATGCCTTCCCGCGGGCGGGGGGTGCCAGCGGCGGTCGGCTTTGGTCTGGCAGCGATCAAAGATGAGGGGGAGGCCATCCGATCGTGGCCCCCCCCTCGCGATCGCTCACAGCAAATGAGAAACATCCCCTGCCTCTGTATAGTACACAGAGGCAGAGGATGTGATGTCATCTCTCCTCGGCTTGGGAGTTTCCGTTCCGGGCCGAGGAGAGAAGACATGTGAGTGAGTGCACAACACTACACACACACAGTAGAACATGCCAGGCACACTAAACACCCCGATCCCCCCCCCCGATCGCCCCCCGATCCCCCCCAATCAGCCCACCCCCCTGTCACAAACTGACGCCAAGCAGGTTTTTTTTTTTTTTTCCTGATTACTGCATAGTGTCAGTTTGTGACAGTTAGAAGTGTTAGGACAGTGAGTATTACCCCCCTGTAGGTCTAGGGTACCCCCCTAACCCCCCCTAATAAAGTTTTAACCCCTTGATCACCCCCTGTCACCAGTGTCACTAAGCGATCATTTTTCTGATCGCTGTATTAGTGTCGCTGGTGACGCTAGTTAGGGACGTAAATATATAGGTTCGCCGTCAGCGTTTTATAGCGACAGGGACCCCCATATACTACCTAATAAATGCTTTAACCCCTTGATTGCCCCCTAGTTAACCCTTTCACCACTGATCACCGTATAAGTGTTACGGGTGACGCTGGCTAGTTCGTTTATTTTTTATAGTGTCAGGGCACCCGCCGTTTATTACCGAATAAAGGTTTAGCCCCCTGATCGCCCGGCGGTGATATGCATCGCCCCAGGCAGCGTCAGATTAGCGCCAGTACCGCTAACACCCACGCACGCAGCATACGCCTCCCTTAGTGGTATAGTATCTGAACGGATCAATATCTGATCCGATCAGATCTATACTAGCGTCCCCAGCAGTTTAGGGTTCCCAAAAACGCGGTGTTAGCGGGATCAGCCCAGATACCTGCTAGCACCTGCGTTTTGCCCCTCCGCCCGGCCCAGCCCAGCCCACCCAAGTGCAGTATCGCTCGATCACTGACACTTACAAAACACTAAACGCATAACTGCAGCGTTCGCAGAGTCAGGCCTGATCCCTGCGATCGCTAACAGTTTTTTTGGTAGCGTTTTGGTGAACTGGCAAGCACCAGCCCCAGGCAGCGTCAGGTTAGCGCCAGTACCGCTAACACCCACGCATGCACCGTACACCTCCCTTAGTGGTATAGTATCTGAACGGATCAATATCTGATCCGATCAGATCTATACTGGCGTCCCCAGCAGTTTAGGGTTCCCAAAAACGCAGTGTTAGCGGGATCAGCCCAGATACCTGCTAGCACCTGCGTTTTGCCCCTCTGCCCGGCCCAGCCCAGCCCACCCAAGTGCAGTATCGATCGATCACTGTCACTTACAAAACACTAAACGCATAACTGCAGCGTTCGCAGAGTCAGGCCTGATCCCTGCGATCGCTAACAGTTTTTTTGGTAGCGTTTTGGTGAACTGGCAAGCACCAGCGGCCTAGTACACCCCGGTCGTAGTCAAACCAGCACTGCAGTAACACTTGGTGACGTGGCGAGTCCCATAAGTGCAGTTCAAGCTGGTGAGGTGGCAAGCACAAGTAGTGTCCCGCTGCCACCAAAAAGACAAACACAGGCCCATCGTGCCCATAATGCCCTTCCTGCTGCATTCACCAATCCTAATTGGGAACCCACCGCTTCTGCAGCGCCCGTACTTCCCCCATTCACATCCCCAACCAAATGCAGTCGGCTGCATGAGAGGCATTTTTATGTCCTCCCGAGTACCCCTACCCAACGAACCCCCCAAAAAAGATGTTGTGTCTGCAGCAAGCGCGGATATAGGCGTGACACCCGCTATTATTGTCCCTCCTGTCCTGACAATCCTGGTCTTTGCATTGGTGAATGTTTTGAACGCTACCATTCACTAGTTGAGTATTAGCGTAGGGTACAGCATTGCACAGACTAGGCACACTTTCACAGGGTCTCCCAAGATGCCATCGCATTTTGAGAGACCCGAACCTGGAACTGGTTACAGTTATAAAAGTTACAAGTTTGCAAAAAAAAACACAAAAAAAAAAATAGTTGTCGTTTTATTGTTCTCTCTCTCTCTATTCTCTCTATTGTTCTGCTCTTTTTTACTGTGTTCTATTCTGCAATGTTTTATTGTTGTTATGTTTTATCATGTTTGCTTTTCGGGTATGCAATTTTTTATACTTTACTGTTTACTGTGCTTTATTGTTAACCATTTTTTGTCTTCAGGTACGCCATTCACGACTTTGAGTGGTTATACCAGAATGATGCCTGCAGGTTTAGGTATCATCTTGGTATCATTCTTTTCAGCCAGCGGTCAGCTTTCATGTAAAAGCAATCCTAGCGGCTAATTAGCCTCTAGACTGCTTTTACAAGCAGTGGGAGGGAATGCCCCCCCCCCACCGTCTTCCGTGTTTTTCTCTGGCTCTCCTGTCTCAACAGGGAATCTGAGAAAGCAGCCGGTGATTCAGCCAGCTGACCATAGAGCTGATCAGAGACCAGAGTGGCTCCAAACATCTCTATGGCCTAAGAAACCGGAAGCTACGAGCATTTTATGACTTAGATTTCGCCGGATGTAAACAGCGCCATTGGGAAATTGGGGAAGCATTTTATCACACCGATCTTGGTGTGGTCAGATGCTTTGAGGGCAGAGGAGAGATCTAGGGTCTAATAGACCCCAATTTTTTCAAAAAAGAGTACCTGTCACTACCTATTGCTTATGGCTTAAGATCATCTTTTTTATTCCATCAAACATTTGGGCAATATAGTGTGTTTTAGTGCATTAAAATTTAAAAAAGTGTGTTTTTTCCATAAAAAATGCGTTTGAAAAATCGCTGTGCAAATACCGTGTGAAAAAAAAAAATGAAACACCCACCATTTTAATCTGTAGGGCATTTGCTTTAAAAAAATATATAATCTTTGGTGGTTCAAAGTAATTTTCTTTCAAAAAAAAATAACTTTTTCATGTAAACAATAAGTGTCAGAAAGGGCTTTGTCTTCAAGTGGTTAGAAGAGTGGGTGATGTGTGACATAAGCTTCTAAATGTTGTGCATAAAATGCCAGGACAGTTCAAAACCCCCCCAAATGACCCCATTTTGAAAAGTAGACACCCCAAGCTATTTGCTGAGAGGCATGTCGAGTCCATGGAATATTTTATATTGTGATACAAGTTGCGGGAAAGAGACAAATTTTTTTTTTTTTTGCACAAAGTTGTCACTAAATGATATATTGCTCAAACATGCCATGGGGATATGTGAAATTACACCCCAAAATACATTCTGTTGCTTCTCCTGAGTACGGGGATACCACATGTGTGAGACTTTTTGAGAGCCTAGCCGCGCACGGGACCCCGAAAACCAAGCACCGCCTTCAGGCTTTCTAAGGGCGTAAATTTTTGATTTCACTCTTTTTTACTCTTGCCTATCACAGTTTCGGAGGCCATGGAATGCCCAGGTTGCACAAACCCCCCCCAAATGACCCCATTTTGGAAAGTAGACACCCCAAGCTATTTTCTGAGAGGTATAGTGAGTATTTTGCAGACCTCACTTTTTGTCACAAAGTTTTGAAAATTGAAAAAAGAAAAAAAAAAAAAAAATTTCTGGTCTTTCTTCATTTTCAAAAACAAATGAGAGCTGCAAAATACTCACCATGCCTCTCAGCAAATAGCTTGGGGTGTCTACTTTCCAAAATGGGGTCATTTGGAGGGGTTTTGTGCCATCTTGGCATTTTATGGCCTTCAAAACTGTGATAGGTAGTGAGGAGTGAAATCAAAAATTTATGCCCTTAGAAATCCTGAAGGCGGTGCTTGGTTTTCGGGGCCCCATACGCGACTAGGCTCCCAAAAAGTCCCACACATGTGGTATCCCCGTACTCAGGAGAAGCAGCTGAATGTATTTTGGGGTGCAATTCCACATATGCCCATGGCCTGTGTGAGCAATATATCATTTAGTGACAACTTTTTGTAACTTTTTTTTTTTTTTTTTTGTCATTATTCAATCACTTGGGACAAAAAAAAAAAATATTCAATGGGTTCAACATGCCTCTCAGCTCTTTCCTTGGGGTGTCTACTTTCCAAAATGGGGTCATTTGGGGGGGGGGGGGGGGTTGTACTGCCCTGCCATTTTAGCACCTCAAGAAATGACATAGGCAGTCATAAATTAAAAGCTGTGTAAATTCCAGAAAATGTACCCTAGTTTGTAGATGCTATAACTTTTGCGCAAACCAATAAATATACGCTTATTGACATTTTTTTTACCAAAGACATGTGGCCGAATACATTTTGGCCTAAATGTATGACTAAAATTTAGTTTATTGGATTTTTTTTATAACAAAAAGTAGAAAATATCATTTTTTTTCAAAATTTTCGGTCTTTTTCCGTTTATAGCGCAAAAAATAAAAACGGCAGAGGTGACCAAATACCATCAAAAGAAAGCTCTATTTGTGGGAAGAAAAGGACGCAAATTTCGTTTGGGTACAGCATTGCATGACCGCGCAATTAGCAGTTAAAGCGACGCAGTGCTGAATTGTAAAAAGTGCTCTGGTCAGGAAGGGGGTAAAATCCTCCGGGGCTGAAGTGGTTAAATCATTTTTATTATTATTATATTATTATTAGGTATAATTATTTATAGTTATTTATTATATTATAATTTATGATTTCGTGTTTCAAACTTTATCATACCCGAGATGTCTACTAGACTCTGGTTTGGACAGATTTAAGTGAGTTATTCCTAATGCCGCGTATGCACGAGCGGACTTTACGGCAGACTTTGCCCGGCGGACGGGATTTCGTCAGACAATTCGATTGTGTGTGGGCTCCAGCTAACTTTGTTTTCTCAAAAGTTGGACGGACTTAGATTTGAAACATGTTTTAAATCTTTCCGTCGAACTCGAGTCCGGTCGAAAAGTCCGCTCGTCTGTATGCTAGTCCGATGGACAATAAGCCACGCTAGGGCAGCTATTGGCTACTGGCTATGAACTTCCTTGTTTTAGTCCGATCGTACGTCATCACGTACGAATTCGATGGACTTTGGTTGATTGTGTGTAGGCAAGTCCGTTCATTCGGAAAGTCCGTCAAAAGTCCGTTGAAAAGTCCGCCGGGCAAAGTCTGCCGTAAAGTCCGCTCGTGTGTGCGCGGCATTAGAATTACAGGCCTACAATATAAAACGCCAAATTTCCATGCAAAATAATTGTACCGCTTTCAGCATCAAAAATATGAAATAATCATACCGCCAGGGAGGTTAACAGGCCAAGCTATCCTGCAAAAGTGCCAGTTAGAGGGGTGAGATAAACCATTGAAAAACTGACAGGTGTTACAATGGTCAACTTTTATTCATTTATGTAAAACATTAATCCTGAAAAGAAGAAAAAACTGTTGCTGTAACTGCTTAAAAAATGTTACCTGGAGTTTGGTGCTATTTTGTTAGCCAAATTCATCTGCTAGTACATCTAACACTACCCTCCCCCCAGATTGACAATGCTGCTGTCTAAAGGTGTCTCCACTAACTCTCCATGAAGAGTGGAGACACTGTAAGACAGGAAGTGTGTTATTGGCCAAATCTCTAGGTAAAACTAAAGGTAAAAAAAGCTAAAACAAGAAAACTAATGCAGCCACCCCATTTAAGGATTTTTAAGCTGCAATATATTACTTATTGATGTTGTTTTTGGGCTTAATGCCACATTAACCTTCTAAAATTCTATCTGGAACAAACATACATTACAGAAGTTTCAGCACCGGAAGCTAACAACCCCTTGCCAAAATCACACAGCGCTTAAATAATGGTGCTGACAATAAAGGCTCCATGATGATTCTATCGCCCAACAGCATTGTTTAGTAAATTTGTCTACTAGGTAAATTTTGGCATGCCTGATGTAAACATGAGGAAATGTAACTCAGTAAGATGAGTCAGAGGGGATGTTTCAATTTACTGGTTAATAAGCTGCATAAAACATAATATTTACTGAATTTTTTTGAGTCCAGGAATACTTTAGGATTTAAACCATTCTTTTAGGCCTCATGTACTGTAGTGTACACTGCTGCTGGTAAATGGACTTTTAGGAGCAGTTGGGAGTTTTTTTCAGCTGGCCCTGAACTCTCCTTCTATGTTATCTTATCAGTACATGTACACAGGGTCGTTTACAGTAGTTTCTAGGCAGTTGAGTTTAGAGGCATTTTTTAGAAACTAAAAAAAATGCATTCAGAAGCTGAGTTTACAGGCATTTCAAGTGCCAAGTGCTTCTAAACGCGGCTAAACGCGGTAAGTCACGTTTAGCCAAGTTTTGTTTACAGGCGTTTTTCATTTTTGGCTATTTTGAAAAAAATAATCAAATAAATATTAATAAATATATATATATATATATATATATATATATATATATATATATATATATATATATATATATATACGCCCCTGCTGCCCCCATGCTTCAGCATATATCACCTCCGCTGGAGTCACGGCTTTATATATCGTTGGAGCAAACGCTGTTGCTGTCAAGATAAATAAATCCGCGCTGCAGCTGAATGGCGTACCTGAAAACAAAAAAATGGTTAACAATAAAACACAGTAAACAGTAAAGTATAAAAAATTGCATACCTGAAAAGCAAACATGATAAAACATAATAACAATAAAACATTGCAGAATAGAATACAGTAAAAAAGAGCAGAACAATAGAGAGAGAATAGAGAGAGAGAGAGAGAACAATAAAACTACTATTTTTGTTTTTTTTATTTTACATATTTCTTTGTGTTTTTTTTTTTTTTACACTTTTTTTTGTAACTGTAACTTTTATAACTGTAACCGGTTCCAAGTTCGGGTCTCTTGGGAGACCCTGTGAAAGTGTGCCTAGTCTGTGCAATGCTGTACCCTACGCTAATACTCAACTAGTGTATGGTAGTGCTCAAAACATTCACCAATGCAAAGACCAGGATTGTCAGGACAGGAGGGACAATAACAGCGGGTGTCACGCCTATATCCGCGCTTGCTGCAGACACGACATCTTTTTTGGGGGGGTTCGTTGGGTAGGGGTACTCGGGAGGACATAAAGAAAATGCCTCTCATGCAGCCGACTGCATTTGGCTGGGGATGTGAATGGGGGAAGTACGGGCACTGCAAAAGTGGTGGGTTCCCAATTAGGATTGGCGAATGCAGCAGGAAGGGCATTATGGGCACGACGGGCTTGTGTTTGTCTTCTTCTTGGTGGCAGCGGGACACTACTTGTGCTTGCCACCTCACCAGCTTGAACTGCACTTATGGGACTCGCCACATCACCAAGTGTTACTGCAGTGCTGGTTTGACTACGACCGGGGTGTACTAGGCTGGTGCTTGCCAGTTCACCAAAACGCTACCAAAAAAAATGTTAGCGATTGCAGGGATCAGGCCTGACTCTGCGAACGCTGCAGTTATGCATTTAGTGTTTTGTAAGTGACAGTGATCGATCGATACTGCACTTTAGTGGGCTGGGCTGGGCCGGGCGGAGGGGCAAAACCCTAAACTGCTGGGGACGCTATTATAGATGTGATCGGATCAGATATTGATCCGTTCAGATACTATACCACTAAGGGAGGTGTATGCCGCGTGCGTGGGTGTTAGCGGTACTGGCGCTAACCTGCCTGGGGCGACGCAGGGCGGGTGCCCTGACACTATAAAAAATAATCTAACTAATCAGCGTCTCCCATAACAGTTATACGGTGATCACTGGTGAAAGGGTTAACTAGGGGGCAATCGAGGGGTTAAAACCTTTATTAGGTAGTATATGGGGGTCCCTGACGCTATAAAACGCTGACGGCGAACCTATATATTTACCTCCCTAACTGGCGTCACCAGTGACACTAATACAGCGATCAGAAAAACGATCGCTTAGTGACACTAGCGATGGGGGATGATCAAGGGTTAAAACGGACCCCCCGCCCGTGGGAGGCAGATCACGTACCAGGTACGTGATTTTGCCTGCCCGTGCCATTCTGCCGCCGTATATCTGCGTGAGGCGGTCGGCAAGTGGTTAATTTATCCTTAAAGGAATATTTGTGTCTTGCGATTCTATCCTTCACTTTCTGTGTAGTTTCACCAATGTAGACCAAGCCACATGGACATTTGATGGCATATACTACAAATGATGACTGACATGTATAGTGTCCCCTAATAGGAATATTGAAACCTTTATGGGGGTGTGTGAAAAATTTACCCTTGATCATAGAGTTACATTGAATGCATGATAAACAGGGATATGAACCTAGATTTTTTGGTCCCAAAAACGTTGTTTTTGGTGTTGGTGATGAAAATTGATCAGATCTAATTAATCGATCGTGTATTGTTCTACCCTTCCTATAAGATGACATAGGAGGACACCAGAACTCCTGAACCATAGGATAACTTGATATATGCAAACAACGTTTTAAACGTGGGTTACTATCTGTCAAGTTAAATCATTCAGGAAAGTTTGTAAAAACGTCCCGTGTACATGAAGCCTTACATAAAAAAGTGTACCTCTGCGCTACCCAAGTGTAAATAAGATGAAAAATTTACTGTGATGATCAACGTGAGTGGTCAACTGGCTAGAGAAATGGTGAAAAACAATAATATAATAATATTGATAAGATGAGCTGCTGAATCCACCCAATTGTGTTCCCACAATATGCAAACAGTATAACGATGTGAAAAAAAAAGTGTATCACAAAATTCAGTGCTGTATAAATCTGGCAGTGAAGTAAAATACATCAAATATACATTTATACACAGATACAGTGCATCACATAATGTGGTCCATTACAGAAGATTTAGAAAAAATGAGATAAATACTAGTTCGTTCTCTAACAGTGATGTGCCAAATATAGTCAACATTTTCCCAATAAAGTGCTGTTTTTGTGCCTATATACAGTTGAATCAGTGTTCTTTCATCTCCTCGGGTCACCTCTATGCTCCCAGAACTCTCACCTTAACAGACAATAATAGGAGCCTTATGGTTGTAGTGTTGGAGTGATGTTATATCAATCTTGGTTTGTTCCAGAGTATCCAGGTGATCTTTTGGTGATGATCCCTTTAAGACTCCTACTCCCACGGTTAGTCTTCATGTTAGGGTAAAAGAAAGTGATCCCCCATGGTGTAGTATTTTAAAACCATACATTTTATTAAAATAGTAACTCTTACATATAAAAAACGCTTTGTACTGTGTAAACCAGTCCAGTCACGTGACGTAACGCATAGGGTATCCAATACCGGAAGTGATGCAAGAGACTGGCAAGTGACTGGATTTACACAGTATGCAAGCACACTGATTGAACTGTTTATATGCATGAAAACAGCACTTTATTGGTAAAATTTTGACTATATTTGGCACATCACTGTTGGAGAACGAATTATTATCTATTTCATTATTTCATATTTTTCTGTAATGGACCACAATTTGTGGAGCACTGTATATGTGTATAATTGTATATATGATTTATTTTACATTGCTGGCAGATTCATATAGCACTGAATTTTGTGATACACTTCAAGAGTCTGCGCAACACTATTTTTCACATTGTTATAAATTGTATTTGGCTTGTATGTGTCCAGGTTCTGTTGGAGCCTCAAATGAACATGGCTGACTTTTTTTAGGCACTTTTTGGACAGGCTGTTAGATCAGGTCCACTGTTCATTTTTTCAAGAAACCCTGATTGTAAGATTATGTAAACCTATGGGCAGATGGATGCAAATGTATGTGTATCTGTTTACAGCTGACTACCCCCGGGTCTATTCAGGTCCTTTTCCAATATTCTGGAACTAAACATGATGGATCAGAGGCAGTGGCGTCGCTAGGGGATGGCTTTTGGGGCTATAGCCCCGAATCTGGGGCCCATAGCCCCGAGTCTCTGCAGGGGTCCCCAAGGGGAGGGGAGGCTCTCTGGGGACCCTGATGTAAGTGGGGGGCTCTCTGGGGACCCTAATTTAAGGGGGAGGCTCTCTGGGGACCCTGATTTAAGGGGGAGGCTCTCTGGAGACTCTAATGTAAGGGGGGCTCTCTGGGGACCCTAATGTAAGGGGGGCTCTCTGGGCACCCTGATGCAAGGGGGAGGCTTTCTGGGGATATATACACACACACACACACACGTATATTATATACATGTGTATGCCCACCCAAGCGTATGACTTTCTTTACTACGCTGCTATGGGCTCTAGCCCCAGATCTTTTGTAGACCTAGCAACGCCCCTGATCAGAGGTATGAGAGGAAGAAAGAGTGGCAGCACCATATGGGAATGAAAACAGATGCTTTATTTCATGTCCATAAAAAGTACAACATGACCACACAGTACACAATAGTTCAGCAAACGCGTTTCACACTCCTGTGCTTAGTCATTGCAATGACTAAGCATGGGAGTGTAAAACGCGTTTACTGAACCATTGGGGTTTATTTACTAAAGAAAAATAGACTGTGCACTTTGAAAAGAGCAGGTGCACTATGCAAGACCAGTTGCTTCAGAGCATAGTAAATAAGCAGAAGCTCTGCAAACTTCCATCATCCAATCATGTGCAAGCAAAAATGCTGTTTTTTACTTGCACGTGATTGGGTACTCATTGCAAAGTGAAGCCTTACCTCATTTATTAAGCTCTGGAGCAACTGCACTTGCAGAGGTTTATTTGCCTTTATTAAATCAACCCCATAGTGTCCATTATATCCATATATTTCTGCAGTAATTCCAATATGTAAAGTTCTTCAGTGGTTTTGCACTAGTGCTCCTTCACCATAAAAAGATTTTCCACACTTATAGATAAAACACTCACCAGACCAATGTGACCTCTTTATGAAAAAAAGAAGGTCAATAACCACTTTTTATTTAAGACCTTTTGCAATCCTCATGATGACCAGATCTCTGTATCAACTGTCAACTGCTCCACTCCACCATACCACCATAAGGACCAAGTGAAAAAAGGCTATATAGTGTAGTATTTCTTTAAAGCGGAGCTCCAACCCCCCCCCCCCCCCCCCCCCCACCAAACAAATTTAAAGTCAGCAGCTACAAATACTGTAGCTGCTGACTTTTAATATTAGGATACTTACCTGTCCTGGGATGCCGCAATGTTGGCACCCCAGTCGATTTTTTTAATTGGCTCTCGGTTGCTGCTGCCGCCACTATGCCTTGTGGCTTCACATCTGGTTTCCTACTGCGCATGCAGGAAGCGCACTGCGCTTTGTGAATAGCCCAGCGGCGGGGGAAGGAGGGGGCTGAACTTCCGGGGGACTCAAGACTAAAGTCTTTTTTTTGTTTGTTTAAAAATAACTAACATGTTATACTTACCTGCTCTATGTAATGGTTTTGCACAGTGTAGCCCGGATCCTCCTCCTCTCGGTTCCCTTGCCAGTGCTCTTGGCCCCTCCCTCCTGCCAAGTGCTCCCCACAGCAAGCAGCTTGCTATGGGGGCACCTGAGCCGAGCCGCTGCTCTGTGCGTCCATTCAGACATGGAGCTGGGGCTAGGCCCTGCCCCCTCTCTCTCCTCATTGGCTCACTGACTTTGATTGACAGCAGCGTGCAGTAGCTTTGTCTCAACCAATCAGGAAGGACAGCTGAGTCTCTTGTGCAACATTGCTGGATCGAGATGGGGCTCAGGTAAGTATTAGGGGGGGGGGGGTGAGGGATAGAATGCATTAAGATAAAAAAACCTTCTGCCTTTAGAACCACTTTAACAAAAATCCATGTGCATATTGCTCACAATAAAAAGTGCCACAACCGGCACAAGGATAACCCGCCTGTAAGTTGGTTGGAAATGCTGCTGTTCCACTAAAACCCTGGTGCCAGTGTGCGTTGCAACTGCCAGATGTTCGGGACCGGAAGTGCCGTCATCAGGAAGTGCTATCTCTGGTATACCTTGTGGCTCTGGGGAGAAAGTGTTGGGTGGCAGGTCTCTAAAGTTAAACTGGCCATATACTAGTAAAATTTTGTTTAAAATGTTTTTTCAGTTTTCTAATCATTATTAGGGGATATTGACATTTGTTGTGGACCATAGTGACAAGAAAATTCGAAGGAGCAGAATGAAAACTTTTTCTTGAACAAACAAAATTATAACAGTGTATGTGGTTTTCGTTCAGGAAATTCCATTTTTATCAAATATAAAAAACAAATGAAATGTTACTTTGTAAACTACTTTGAAATTTGTCAAGTCTCTTTTGTCATTATTGAATGTACTGATTTTTCATATGAACATTAAAAAATCTACCACTTTAGGTTCAGTTTAGGTCATCACACATGGCCGGGGCTACATATGTGAAAGGTATGACTTGATTTCAATCTCTGGTAACTTCATATACAGTACCCAACACTCAGACTGGAAGAAGGAGGGCAGCACTTGGAGCCATTTTGGAACCTGCTGAATGGAGAATGCACAGTCTGTTCATCCAATTACAGCCTAGGGGGGAGGTGACTTGGCTGTGTTTCTAAATATTGGAGAACAGTTAGGTTACCATGTTGGTGACGCAGCCTGGCAGAACTAGGCAAAACTCAGCACTGAGTGGATAGAAAAACAAATCCATCAGAAGGAAAAACATTTTGCACATCTTTAGTTGTGTATTAAGCTGTTGCCTGAAGTTCAGCTTCACAGATGCACCCAAACCTCAGCAAAGAGATACTAATTAAAGGAAGGTAGTACAGTAATCAAAATGTAAAACAAAGTCCATTGAAGACCAATCATACCTAACCAAAACTGTGTTACAAAATAACCAGGTTGAATTTGTTTTTTTGTTCCCAGGACCTCATGCAGAGATGTCAGCTGTTGAAATCATCTGCAGTGTTCGCAAAGTGCCATCAAGTTGTTGACCCAGATCCCTTCCTTGCCATCTGTGAGAAGGACATGTGTGAATGTGCAGAGGAAGTGCACTGCCCATGCCAAACGTTCTTGGAATATGCCCGATCCTGTGCCCAGCATGGTGTAATTATCTACGGCTGGCCAAAGGACACCAGTTGTAGTAAGTTCAAACCGTCTAAACAAAAAAAAAAAAAAAAAAATGCATGCTGCAGGGTTCCCCAAAAACCTCATACACATGGACATCAAAATGATGAATTGCATTTGTAACCCTATCCTCTCAATGCCCAACTTCCCATCCTCTGGTCCTAGACAGTATATTGGGGGATTCCATAAAGAAAATTGCTTATTGACACACACACACTGTGGCTTAGCTCAACCCCCTGCTCCATCCCTCATTTGATTGCCAGCAACAGGAGCCAATGGCAATGTATTAAGGTATAAAAAACTTCTGGCTTTAGAACCACACGTACTGGAACATTTTTTACCTTAAAGAGGTTGTAAAAATAAAAACCCTGTAAGACAAAGACATAATCAGCTAGTGTGCATCACATACTAGCTCATTATGAAATACTTACCTTAGAATGAAGCCCTCCAGCAGCGCCCATACACCGCTGAGACTGCTGACATCTTCCCCTGTGTTTCTTCCTATTAGTTCTTCATATTAGTTACAAGGGGATGTAAACAGATAGCTTTATTGCAGACCTTTATTGCATTAGAATTTTAGTATGTTTTTGGGTATAGCTTTATTGTGGATTTTTGATTGCATTATCATATAATTTAGCTGCAGAGTTTTAAATGCATGATTTTTTTTGTGGGTTCTATATATCCCTATTATTTAATTGGTGTTTTATATTAGTACCTGGTTTTAAATTAAAAGGCCTATTAGTTAATTGGTGTTTTATGTTAGTGCCTGGTTTTATTCTTAAATTTATTTTTTTATTTTTGCATTCTAATAATTGTATCAATCCAATTTATGAATTTTTCTATTCCTATAATGGTTGCCTGTTATTATTTACAAGAATAATATACTTTGTGGTAACTATAAGGTTCGTTTGAACATTTTGTATAACAACACCATGATAATATTTACCAGGCAACATAGATTAAAGGATTACGGAGGCTGTGGTAAACATGTCTGCACTATTAGGATATCCCTCTTATGGCTATTATTATTACAGTACTGTACCTGGGGAGAATAAGGATGAGAAATGCCAGTAAATAAGCCTGGGATACATCTGTTTAAAAATAAGCTATTTTGACCTCCCTATTGCAATAAAGGATCACTTCTAAGTTGGTGAGTCTGTTTCTATTGGAGGGGCCAAATTAATATTGTGAAGCACCATATTTGCACTTCTGTGAGCACTTTGTGATACAGGGAGAAGACTTCTTTATCACTGTTTTAGATGTGATACTTATTAGCTGAGTATTGAATTAATGCGCTGGAAGCTTCTTGCATACAGCAATATGCTTTACTTTCATAGAAAAATAGCAGAACATATCTTTTATAATGGAGACAGGAACTGAATACAAACAAGTGCACACTGAACTTAGACAGAACATCCTGTGATGACATTACCAACCATAGATAACACACTATACCACTGCAGTGCCACCTGCTGGTATAGACAGGTATAATGCTTAAATATATATAGTCAGTTTATAAGCAACTATGCTGTTGTACTTCCAACAATACTCACCTGGACATTTTTTTGTTCAAAGATATATGGTTTACACCATTATGGGATGTGCATTTGTTTATGGTAACTTATTTGCACATTAATGGACATGCTTTGCAATTATTAAATTATTAAATTGTGTCCATACCAATGTTAAAGTAAACCAATCACCAGATATATTGACCCCAGCCCTCTAGAGGTCAAATATGTGCAAAAAATTATTAATCCACATAAAGTGACCCTCATAGTTTTTTTAGAAAACAGACACCGCCATTACCATCTACAGGAAAATTCTAATAAACCAAACCAGGAATGTAGCCAAAACCAAACCATGCTACCCCAGAATGGTAACTCATGTAAGCATACCGTACTCCAGTCCTGAAACAACAAAGCACAAAAAAAGCTCAGAGTTGTGACAAATAAAAATGTAGCAAATACAAACAAATATAAAAATAAATATAAAAAGCTTGCAGGAGGTCTTACATGAGACTCTGCCTTTCAACTCAAGCTGACAGCGTACAACATCAGTGTGCAAATTGTTTCAACCAATAGAACTATAAAAAAAAAAAAATGGAAAAAAATCTATGGAAAAAGGTATCCAAATGTTTCAGAGATGCCACCCATGGAATCAGCAAGTGTCAGATATTACTTTACAGATATACACACTATTGGTTTCTACAGGACATGTGCCTACTTTCATTCCAGTTTCTTTTCTCTAGATTTCTCAATGCAGAACCCCAGAAAACAGACCACTATGATAAAACATTTAGGCTACTTTCACACTGAGGTGTTTTACAGGCGCTATAGCCCTAAAAATAGCGCCTGCAAAGCGCCTTGAAAGAGTCTCTCCTCTCACTCCAATGTGAAAGCCCGAGGGCTTTCACACTGGAGCGGTGTGCTGGCAGGATGGTAAAAAAGTCCTCATCTTTGCATCGCTGTCGGAGCGGTGTATACACCGCTCCTGAAGCACCCCTGACCATTGAAATCAATGGGCAGCGGCGCCGAACCGCCGGCAAAATGCTTTGCCGGCAGTTTTAACCCTTTTTCGGCCGCTAGCGGAAAACCTCAGCAAAAACTACAGTAAAGCACTGCTAAAAATAGCGGCGCTTTACCGCCGATGCCCCCAACACCCCAGTGTGAAAGTAGCCTTCCTGGCTTCCTTTAATCTTCATTATCTTAATTGTCCTACATGTCTTCTTTTTTCACAGAGCCAGAGTGCCCACATGGCATGGAGTACAACGAATGTGTGTCCCCATGTGTTCAGACCTGCCAGAGTCTCAATATTAATGAGGTTTGCCAGGAGAGCTGTATTGATGGCTGTAGCTGTCCAGGTGAGCTTCTATATCCAAACACAATCCTCACAATGATTTCTACCAATAGATGGGTCAAGTGAGTATAAAGGGACTCTAATAAAAAAAAAAAAAAACAACAAAAAACTACAAGTCACATTATGCTAAAGACATTTAACCCCCCTGGCGGTATGATTATTTCAGATTTTAGGTGCTGAAAGCGGTACCATTATTTTGCACAGAAATTTGGCGTTTTATATTGTAGGCCTGTAATTCTTAGGAATAATTCACTTAAATCTCTCCAAACAAGAGTCTATTAGACATCCCGGGTATGATAAAGTTTGAAAAACGAAATAAAAAATTATAATATAATAAATAACTATAAATAATTATAACAAATAATAATAATAAAAATTATATAATAATGTAATCAAATCAAAAACACTGAAATTTGCTCAGTTGCAGAATTGTAGCTTTTGTTACTTTTAGTGTTTGATGACGGATCTCCTCACAAATCACTATCGCTCAATTCTGCAAGTGATTATAATTTATTATCGCTTTTTTCTAGCTGGTCTAAAACCACTTTTGATGTAAAGAGACAGTTTTGGTTGCTATGGACAATCTCCAATTTCCTGGCAGAAAGAACAGTTTTATATATATAAAACTGCATGCAGGACACTGGGCAGACCACTAGGGACAAAGGGGATGTGTCATTATTTGATACAGTACTGTAATCTGTAAAATTACAGTATGCTGTATCTATACTGTGTGTTTCACTTTTGAATTTACCGCCGAACTCCGTCCCCGTGCGTCGCAACACTCGCAGGGAATGGAGCTCGGCACTGTGAATCGAGCGAGACACAGCGGCTTGCCGATCACAGCGGAGAGACATCGCAGGATCCAGGGGACAAGGTAAGTAAACTCTTCCTGGATCCTGCGATGCAAGCCCGAGTCTGGCTCGGGGATACCGCTTTTGGTATGAAAAATCCACCCCGAGCCAGACTCGGGAATACCGCCAGGGAGGTTAAATAACATCTATGGGTAAAAGTGAAAATGTTTTATTAATCTACCAGCATATAATTATAGCCCATCTCCAGCAAAAAAACTATTTTAGTTAGCATTAACCTCCCTGGCGGTAATCCCGATTGTGGCTCGGGGTGAATTTTCATTACCAAAAGCGGTAACCCCGGACCACACTCGGGATTGCATCACAGTATCCTGGGAAAGCTACTTACATTGTCCCCAGGATCCTGCGATGTCCTCATGCTGTGTCCAAGGGCTGTGTATTTCGCTAGATGTACTGTGTGCCGGGCTCCGTTCCCTGCGAGCGTCGTGATGCATAGGGGCGAAGCCCGGTGGCAAATTCAAAAAGTGCAAAAAACAAAACACATACAGTACACTGTAATCTTATAGGTTACATTACTTTTTCAAATCATTTCACTTCCCTTTTGTCCCTAATGCTTTGTCCAGTGCCCTGCATGTAGTTTTATATTATATATTGTCCTTTTTCTGCCTGGAAACCTGAGATTGTCCATGGCAACCAAAAAGTGTCCCTTTACGTCAAAAGCGGTTTTAGACCAGCTAGAAAACAGCGATAGTACATTTTAATCACTTGCAGAATTGATAGTGATTTGTGGGGAAATTCTGCAACTGAGCAAATTTCTGTGTTTTTGATTTGATTACATTATTGAATACATTTTATTATTATTATTTGTTATAATTATTTATACTTATTTATTATATTATAATTTATGATTTCGTGTTTTAAACTTCATATCCAGGATGTCTACTAGACTCTTGTTTGGACAGATTTAAGTAAGTTATTCCTAAGAATTACAGGTCTACAATATAGATAATCTGACATAATCATACCGCCAGGGAGGTTAAACAGTGAGGATGGGCTAGATAGAAGCTCATGCCTGTTTTTATTGATGTCTGTAATCCCATTATTGAAATTTTCTTCTAATTCCTGGTTGTCCACCAGGATGACTATCTGTCAATAAGACAAAGAAAGCAATAAAAGCACCTCTTAGTATGGGTTAGGCTTCATGTACATGGGATGTTGTTCAACCTCTCCTGAACGATTTAACTTGACAGCTAGAAACCGGGGTCTAAAAACCGCCATTTAGCCGCGTTTAGTCGCGTTTAGCCGCGTTTGCATCTAGAAGTGCTTGAAAAAAAAATATTTTTTCAGAATAGCCAAAAATTAAAAACGCCTGTAAACGAAACGCAGCTAAACACGAGTTACCGCGTTTGACGTTTTATAATGCCTCTAAACACAGCTTCTGAACGCATTTTTTTGGGTTCCAAAGAAACGACTGCCTAGAAACAACTATAAACAAACCTGTGTACATGTACTGATAAGATAACATAGAGGAGGGTTCAGGAGCAGTTGCAAAAAATGCCCAAATGCTCCTAAACGTCTGTTTACCAACAGCAGTGTGCATGAGGCCATAAGGAATGGCAACAAACTTTTACCCTTAAAATTCTCCATGGGCGACGTTTAAAAAATTCTACAGGTTGCATGTTTTGCGTTACAGAGGAGGTCTAAGGCTATAATTATTGCTCTCGCTCTATAGATCGCGGCGATACCTCACATGTGTGTTTTGAACACTATTTTCATATGCGGGCGCTACTCACGTATGCGCTCGCTTCTGCGCTCGAGCTTGGCGAGACGGGACGGGTTAAAATTTTATTTATTTTTTTCTTCTTTATTTTACTTTTCCTTTTTTCTTTTTACACTGTTCTTTAAAAAAAAATGTGTTACTTGTATTCCTATTACAAGGAATGTAAACATCCCTTGCAAACGAAAATAGAAAAAGCATGACAGGACCTCTTAAATATGAGGTCTGGGGTCAAAAAGACCTCAGATCTCATATTTACACTAAAATGCAATAAAAAAATTAAAATAAATGTTGTCGTTTGAAAAAAAAAAATGTCCCTTTACGAGCTATGGGCGGAAGTGACGTTTTGACGTTGCTTCCGTCATGCAATTGTATGGAGACGGGTGGGGGCAATCTTCCCCTCACTCATCTCCATACCTAACAGGGAGAAGGATCCGATCGGCTCCGCCGCTGCTGGCTCCGAGGGCACAAGAGAGCGGCGGGGGGGCCCTCTCCCACCGCCAATAAAAGTGATCTCGCTGTGAATCCTCCGCTGAGACCACTTTTATCTGAAACTGGACCGCTCACTGAAGAAGAGGATACTGGAGTTATGGCAGCTAGCTGCTGCCATAACAATGATATCCCTCTTCAAAGTGCCAACATATATCTTCGTAAACCGGTTCGGAAGTGGATAAATTACGTTCAGGACTGCAGTTTACCAGCATTTCAAACGCTAAATGATTGTAACTGCTTGTAAACATGTGTAAACGTTAAGATACAGCGTTAAGCTGCACTTTCTGTCCATTGATCCAACTTGTGGTACAACTTCTGCTCTGAAGATCTTGAAGGGGAACCCCACACCGCTTTTTTTTTTTTCATTTTGGCGTGGGGTTCCCCTTCAAGATCTTCAGAGCACAAGTCGCACCACAAGTCGGATCATGATGATGCGACTTGGATGCGACTTCCATTCAAATCAATGGGCTGAAAGCGTAGCTTAACGGCCCTTCGGTCTGGTATGCGTTTTGACGAGAAACCCCACGCCAAAAAAAACAAAAAACGGTGTGGGGTCCCACACAGGGTCCATACCATGTCCCCATGTTGATGGGGAAACAGGCCACTTCCCCACAACCCTGGCTGGTGGTTGTGGGGGTCTGCGGGCAGGGGGCTTATCGGAATGAGTATGGGGTACATTGTACCCCTACCCATTCACCCCAAACAAAGGCAGTGTAGTGTAAATAAAAACAAGAAACAGTTTTGACAATTCCTTTATTAAAAATCTTCCTCCGGACTTCTCCCTCTGGTGTTCTACCTACGCTGTTCTTCCTCCAGTCTTCTTCCTTCGGTCTTCTTCCTCTGGTCTTCTCCGCCGCTGGTGTCTTCTCAGACGCCGACCCGGGCCTCCTCGGACGCTGTCTCCCTTTTGTGCCAGCTCCGCTCTCTGCTGGTTCTTATAAAGCCATGGGGGGCGGCCATCTGGTGACATCAGCATGAGACCCTGCCCTTGTGACGTCACAACGTTTTTTGTTGGTGTGGGGTTCCCCTTCAAGATCCTCAGAGCACAAGTCGCACCACAAGTCAGATCAAGATGATCTGACTTGGATGCGACTTTTATTCAACTCAATGGGCTGAAAGTTGGATCAGCAGACCGGCTCTCATAGGGAACCATTGATTTTGAATAGAGGCAGAGAAAAGCTGCTAACGCTAACGCGGCTAAAAATGCAATAACGCCAATGTAAAAGGCTACTAAAAGCATGCTTTTACAGCTGCTTTTTCCTAGTGTTGGTAGTGGCTTTGCAGCTCGTTTTTTCTAATGCCCCGTGCACATGAGGCCTTTGCACCACTGTTAGGCTTTCATTGCTTTGTGCTTTCCTGTTGGGGAGGTTCTTTTTTCTTCCGATGTTACATAAGGGTCAAATATCTCCAAGATATGGGCACACATCTGACTTACTATTAGTTCTTTGTTGTAATTTTTTGCTTGAGATTTAGTGGTCCTTTAACTGTCTTTATTTCTTTATTTTTCTATACAGAAAGGAAAGTCCTTGATGGGTCTCAGTGTATTGATCCGTCTGAATGTTCCTGTGTACATGCTGGCAAGCGATATCTAACCGGGGCCAAAATCACTCTGGATTGTAATACTTGGTGAGCTGAAGATTTTCCATTCTGTCTTCTGCAACTGATCTCCTTTTTGGTTCAGTTTTGTTAAAGGACCATATCTATTGATACATTTGATTTAATCATGATTGAAATATGTGCCACTAAGCATCAGTGCACACTGGATTAAAAATCGCTGCTACTACAGGAGTTTTGTGTTCTGCCTGTAGAAGCAGCTCAATGTCCATGCACATTAGGACGATTACAGGCATATTTTAAGCTCAACGTTTAGAGGGAGGAAAAAAAACCTTCTGGTTTGCATTTCTGATTGGAGCTTTCTGGCAGAAAGAAGGCAAAACTCTCCTAAACTCGTCTAAACTTTGTACAAAAAACGCTCTATATGAACGTGTTTTCCTGCCAAGGGAACTGGCTTTTTTAAGCCCAGTGTGCATGGAGCCTAATTGCTACCATATGCTACTTGTGTATCTCACAATATAGGGAGCCATTGGGTCTGTATGTGTAGCGATTAACCTCTTTTAATAGCAACTAAAGCCCACCTTTAGATATATATTTTTTTAATTATAAAAAACCCTCAACGTCTTCCTTGGCCCTGGGCCGTCAGTCTTTTCCAGCTTGACTGATGGCCACCCAGCATTATTGAACCCAATCTTGTGAGCCTAAGGTATCATGGATATACTCCATGGGGTGCATCACTGTGCTGACCAGGGCTCACAGGAGAATGCTCACCAGCAGTGCAGGGAGAAGGGGAAGAAGACCCTGCAATGTCATGTGACTGGCTTAAAGAAGACGCCAGGAAAAAATATATGTATACAAATATAAATATATGCAGGAGAGTCCTGTGGGCAGGAGGGGCAATCCAGTTGGGATGGGGGGGTGGTTGCTGGTAATTTTAGTAGTGTTAAGCCGCGTACACACGGTCGGACTTTTCGTCTACAAAAGTCCAACGGACGCTGACGGACTAAAGCTGGCTGGAAATCCGATCGTGTGTAGGCCTTTCCGGACTTTCAACTGACTTTTTTTTTTTTTGTCAAACTCGAGTCCGGTCGAGAAATCCGCTCGTCTGTATGGTAGTCCGACGGACAAAAACCCACGCTAGGGCAGCTATTGGCTACTGGCTATGAACTTCCTTATTTTAGTCCGGTGTACGTCATCACGTACGAATTCGACGGACTTTTGTGTGATCGTGTGTAGGCAAGTCTGTTCGTTAGAAAGTCCGCCGCAAGTCCGTCGAAAGTCCGCCAAAAGTCCGTCGAAAGTCTGTCGGACAGGCTGTCGGACTTTTGTAGCTGAAAAGTCCGACCGTGTGTACGCCCCATTACTTTATACACCCAGCAACTCCCGTATGTACCTATGTTGTAACTTGCTTACCATCCTAATTAGCAATGCCAATTAAAAAATGCTTCTATTAGGTTACACAAATACCTTAAGGGACCCCCCATGAAGAAAAATATGTAATTTTGCAATTTGTCGAGCAACACATTATTCTTTTAGCACGTCTGTCTGTTGTCGTTTCTGGTAATTGCTGCCTATACATGTCTGTATAACACACAACTAACCACTTGCCATAATATCTACAGCTAACAAACATATTTAACTGCCATTCATAAATAAAAAGAAGTGACTGCTAATTTTCATTCCTATCGTATTTGTCAAACCTAAACTTAAGCTAAACTCCAGGCAAAAAAGATAAATTCACACAAGAAATAAATATATGGGAGCCGTTTTACCTGTCAAAGTATTTTTATTCCTGACCTGACCATCCATTCCTGATATTTGCACAGCTCTACTGCACAGCACAGCACTGTCAGCGTGTAACTGTATGTACATACAAGGTACGAGCAGACAGCTTACACTGACAGTCTGCAAAAGCCTGCATTGCACCCGCGATCAGCAATGCTTTGCAGGCTCCTAGTAAAAAAATTAAAATAAATGCACATTTTTTTACCTACTAAAAAATGTGCATTTATATATATTTTTTTTTTTTACAAAGGTGACCTTATCTTTTAACACAAGGTAGACTGTAAAGGAAGCGTGAATATAGTTACTTTTTTAGTGGCCACTGAATATATTGAACCTTTTGGGTGCATAGAATACATGCTATCCCCCACTGTACACAGCATGCAGTGGTGAAGCACACTCCCTACATACACGAAAATGTGGACCCTTTGTGCTCCGGTTGTAAAAAGCTATGTTGTTTAAAAAGCCCAATAGCTCAGGCAGAAATATGCACAATTGGAACAAGTTGCAGTCCTCAATTCTTCACTGCATGGCTCTGTAGGTTCAATTAGAGAAAGCATATCTAAAAGGTGCTGACTTTTGAAGTAATTACTCTTTGTGCTTTTTAAGTACTTCTATTATTTATTTTTTTTTGTCATCTGTTAAAGTTTATTTTTAAAACAATGATTACACTGAATACATATTTCTTTTAATACCTTTATTTGTGTGTTTTTTTAATCCTACCCAGCCAACTGACAGCGCTAAAGCGCTGCGCAATCTGTTGGCGCTACATATATCCTGTATAATAATAAAAATAAATGTGTATTACAAAAGTTTTCCTGCCTCCCTTCATAATTCTGATGCTGAAAATTTCTAACTGTAATTTTCCAATGAACTTTTTAAGCTAATTTGCATATTTGTATTTAGCTCCTGCAGAAATGGACTCTGGGATTGCAGTGATAATGATTGTCCAGGTCAGTTAAGGAGAACCAGTCATTGTTGGGCTCGGAAAAAATCTGAACATTCTGTCTAAAATTGTATGTAAAGCCAATGCTTTTTCTGGGCTAAAGTAGGGAAGGATTACAGCTTGTCAGGTTATTTTGTTGTCCGCATCGGGCTGGAGAGATTTCTATTAACTTCCAGTCCTGAAAACGCAACTAAAATTGAGGGGAAATCCACTCTTATAAAGTTGTAACCATAATGTCCCCATTAGAAGATTTCCTACTTGTCTTGCTCTGACAACACCAAAATATAGGATTACCCCTCACTTTCTATTTCATTGCACAAGTAGAGAGGGTGAACCTCCCGAAAGGCACACAGACAGCAATGAAAAGTTGACAGAGAGTCTAACCCTTTCCCAAATTCCCATTCTATCCAAAACTGTTGAAAAAGTTATTATGATTGTTACATGAGGTCAGAACTTCAGAAATAACTTTCCTCTCGAGTGACTATGCTTTTTTCCTGTAATGCAATAGGCAATTTGATAAACATACAGTGTTTGGGTATTATATTTTCTACTACTACACAGAAAGTTTCCAAATTAGGAGCCAGAACCCCCCAGGCTGGTTTTAGCTTTTATGTATTGTTGAAAATTCCACACCTTATATTCCCATAATTATTTTTAATTTTATTCAACTCATTGCTCATACACGTACAATTACAAGAAAGGCAGGACTCAGCAATAAATTGCTAAAACACATTTTTACAAGTCAGAGGTGTGTTATTTCTTGATAACTGATCTTTAAGGAGATAAAAATAGTATTAATGTTTTTATTCTATTTTTATAATTTTGTAAAAGGCTGTCTGTCTCGCCTTCAAACAATGAAAAATATATCCATACAGCATCAGTTTTTTATTGCTACATTAGTGCCTCCTACAGTTAAAAAATGGTATTGCTCCTCATAACTATGTAGAGATAATGACAATTTGTGAGAACATGATATCATAAATGTCAGACTAGGTGGAGAATGACAATTTGTCAACTTCAGGAAATGACAGAAGAGATCCAGGGGTCTATTTATAACTATTTCCACCTATGATTCACACATTTTCTAGTTGAATACAATTAGAAAATTTGTCAATCTTCGGTAAAAGTTGTATGAATTATAAATAGACTCCTAAGGACGTCTTTTGGAATTGGAAGTGTGTGTGTGTGCATGCATGGAGAGGGACGAGGGAGGGGGGGGGGGGTTGAAGTGTATCTAAACCCAAAAACAAAAATGTTAAATATATGGTGGCTACAATGGTTTAGCCCAGGGATCTCCAAACTTTCTAAACTAGGGGCCAGTTCAGACTTTAGAGGGGCTGGGCTGTGGGCAGTGGGAGTAGAAAATGTCCTGGAGTCATTGGGAGTAAAGAGTGCCCCATTTTTGGTATTAGGGGGAGGAATAAAGTCCGATCATTGGTGTCAGTGGAAGGAATAGTACCCCATTGTTGGTATCAGTGGGAGGAATAGTGTCCAATTGTTGGTGTCAGTGAGAGGAATAGTGCCAAACTGTTGGTGGCAGTGGAAGGAATAGTGCCCCATTTTTGGTGTTAGGAGAAGGAATAGTGCCTTATATCAGTGGAAGGAATAGTTCCCCAAGGGCTTGATAATGGCAAGCAAAGGGCCACTGGTTTAGCCTATACTGTTAGGCTGGATTTTCTATTGGGGAATAGTCAAATGTTCTTATAGCTATTTTTTTGTTCGGATTGAATGTTAGAGAATGCTGTAATTATCCATGGAAAGGCAACAAAGAAAGTATTGCACACATATTACAAACATTATGGGCATTAGTTACGATTCAGCAAAGGCTGATAAATTCCCAAAGCACATTTTTTAAATAATTGGACCCCCGAGTGTTAGGGATATGGTGTAGGCCAGGGGTATGGGTATCCGCATTTTAACTTACAATTGGACTTAAGACTGTAAGGCAAACACAGCTGAGCTGGAAGCCCAGGAATTATCTCAAGAGTTCCTTTCTTATCTGAAGAGACCAGAATTCTGAAGATAGTAGGACTGCAAATTAGAGGGTCAAAAAGTGCACTTAACTTGTCTAGATGGCCTACATCATAAAAGGTCAAAAAATCTATCTTAGAAAAAGAAATAAATCAGATTACTGCTTGCATTTTGTACACCACACCTGAATAGGATAACCATGATCTTATTGGCTGTGGTGGGTGGCACGTTTCTTTCGTCTTTTACCCTGGTGTCCTAAGGAGCCTCACAAGAGATGAAATCTTGTAAAAAAAAGTTTATTTTATGCTATGAAATCATGCTTTATACATTCATTCAAACTAAATGAAATGTTTTCTTTCTGTTCAGGAGAATGTTTTGTCACAGGACAGGGTCACTTCAAAAGTTTCGACAACAAATATTTTACTTTCAGCGGAATCTGCCATTACCTACTTGCCAAAGACAACACGGACAACACGTTTTCTGTTGCTATAGAGACTGTGCAGGTAATAAAGTTTACTACTTGTGAGAAGTCATCAGTCATCCTGTCTGGTCCTAAAAAGGGCTACAAAGGACTTTAAAATGGTCACAGCAGGGCAGAAGGTCAGGACATTGCTGTTATAAGGAATTGGTGGTACCAATTCGCCTTTAATGTGCAGCTGCCAGTTCTTCAACCTGTCAGTTAGTAATCCTGCCACCTCTGTGGCTGTTCACTCCCACTTTGACCATGTACTGGTCAAAATGGGGTACTGCAGCGCACACATGCATTAATGTTCCTGTGCTTCCTTGGCATCAGATACAAATCCTGGTAGGTGACCCTGAGCCAAAGGTTTCCACGGGTCCCTGAGTGCTTATGTATCCTGTCTGCATCTTCTGCTTTCACATTGGCCTTGTGGTTTTGAAGCAGTTCTTTTTGGTCTCTCTCAAACAGCTACAAAACTCTTAAGTATCTGAGAGTTGGAACCACCAATAATTGTTTTATTCTCTTTCTAGCACTTTTTCTTCCATGTTTCAGAAGACCCTATATTTACTCCAGTCTTGGGTCAAGGACTGACCCCAGAAATTGGGGACATTTGGCAACCCTACTCCAAAGTATCATGATATCTTTTTGCCTTTGGATATAATAGGGAACGATTGTGTAGCGCTGGTATTTTCAATACAGACGCTATAAATATAAAATTAGTTGTCTGCAGCTGTAATTAGCTCAGATTACAATTATTGTAATTTCTGGCCCTGTCTCAGCTTGGCTGATTGAGTGGTTTTCCCTTTGGCCTGGGGTTGGCACCCTATTAATCAGGCTAAGGTTGGAAATTACAACAAGCTAGGTGTTTTGAGCGCATCTTTGCCCGGAAACAGTGAGTGGGTGTGGTGTGCCTGCTGTGCTTCTGGGAGGGGGTACTTAAGGGACAGACCCCGTGACACAAAGTGGTCTTCTAACCTGATGGCCCTCCTGGCCTAAGGTGTATCGCTGCCGTCAAATTGCCTTGGGGCCGGCTGGCCCAAGGCGTTGTTACTGAAGGTAGGCCCCAAAACTCTTGGGAGGCCTACCGATCCAGGGGTGGTCCTGTGCTGTCTTGCCTGAGAGACACAGGGAGAAGCCGAGCAACTGGAGGATCCAGGGGAGGACTTTTCAGGAGAGGACTGCGCAATAAGGCCGGTGCCTCTAGAAGAGCCTGGAGACTCAGTTGGAAGATGCATCCCGGATATTCTACATACAGTGCCGTAAGTTTGAACCAAGGGAACTGGCACTGTGTGTTCAAACCTTGATATTGCAACAAGTTGTTGATTGCCCAATCCTGTGGCAAAGGATTGTGTAACATTTGCACCGAATCCTAAAGTCTGTGGCAGAGACTATGACCGAGCATCACATCGGCTGCTAGGTCAGTGGTTTCTAAATCCAGTTATGGAGCTGTTGTCCTCTGGATAAAAGAGAGTATTCCTGATCTGCAAATTCAAGGTACCTGAATTCCCTTAAACCTTCCACCCCTTTGTTGCAAGTAGTTTGTTCTTGACTAAAACATTGAAGAAAAAGACTGTGTGTCGGAGCTAAAGTTACTAGAGAAACAAAATCATCAATGGTACCCCTAAGATGTATATGGTGAGACAGTAGAGGAACGGTAAGGCCCAATCAAATACCAGCAGCTCCTTCGGGGGTAAGTGCTACAATTGAAACTCTTGTTATGTATGTTCTTGTATCTGTGTCCCATTGCCAAGGTTTCCCTTCATGTCCTCTCTTGGAGACACAGCAGAAAGTGGGAGTACATCTCCCCAAAGCAAAGAAGTGCTGCTGAAAGAGGTGGATTTTCCATCACTTTCAGTCCTGTTGACAAAAGTCACAAGGACAGATACAGAAGGTGAATTTCCTTAGCTTGGGCATAGACAAAAATCTTTAAAAAAAAACGCTAGGGTTTTTTTTTAATCACTTCCCTAGCAAAATATAAGTAGAATAAACTTCAGCTTTAAACAGACTTGGCAACTATCTGCAAAGCACTGTAAACACTATTGTATATTGTACTGAACTTGATGTTATAACCGTTATTCCTGGTACAGATCAATGTTGCATCAGATAGGGCATCCAAGCTGGAAAATAAAGTATAAACAGACCAGGATTTGATCTGTGTCTGGGTACTATCCACAGCCTTATTAAAGAGCACCTGTCATTTATCATACTGAAAACAGTCATTTAGTAGGACAGGCCCAATAACAGTTCATTCTTCAACTTACCTGAGTAATGTCTTCAGCTGCTACAGAATTGCTATTCTATTAAGCTTAAGCCACACTAGGTTTATTTACTTAAGAAGTACAGCATTCTTACTTTTCAGACTGAATGTTCACTTAGCCTAAAGAATAAGACAACGCTGTGTTCACTCACTTATCCACACAGGTGGAAGCATAAATCCTGTTTTTTTTTTCTTCACATGATTGGGTATTCAAAGTGAACATAGTTTCATCCTATTCACTAAACAAAATGATCATGCTCTACTTCGTTAGTATACCAACCCCATTTTCTTCTTCAAATGTGTGTGGCAGGTATACTTTAACACTATATGCAAGAACCCTATTATTGCAGCAACCCTGTATTCATTAATGCAATAATAAAGTGGTTGTAAAGGCTATAAGTTTTTTTTCCCCCTTAATGCATTCTGTGCATTAAGGTAACAAATATTCCATCACTATCTCCCTCCCAGCCCCCCCCCCCCCCCCATTGGCTCCCACTCCAGTCAATCAAATCCTATGAGGAGGGAGCGAGGGGAAGGGCCGAGCCACGCTGTGTGCGTCAATAGGTGCACACAGCCTACCTCAGGATGAGCCCACATGAGTGTCTCCATAGCAGGCAGCTTGCTATGGGGCACTTGGAAGGGAGGAGGAGTGGAGAATTCCGGCAGGGGACCCCAGAAGAGAAGGTTCGGGGCTGCTCTGTACAAATCTGTTGCACAGAGCAGGTAAGTATAACATATTTATTATTTTATTTAAAAAATAAACCTGAACAATGACTTTAATTATAAGAAACAGTTGCAATTATTACTATAAAACAAAGACATATGAGCATTGTATGACAGTTTGATGACACCCATATATATTCCTTGAGCTAAAACCACACAAACAGTAATGCATTTTTACATTTTAAATAGACAGCAACAGTGCCACCTACTGGCCAAATAATATTTACATGTCAATGATGTAAATGAAGGAGAGATTACAAGGGTGACAACTACTTTTTATATTATTATAAGTGTGGGTTATGTGTGGTTTTATGTTTGTTTTGGGGAATAGCATTCCTTCAACATTTATCTTTTACAGTAATATTTTTTGATGGCATAAATGTTATTAAAAAATAATGACATGAAGTTTTTTTTCTAGTGTGCTGATGACCCAGATGCTGTGTGCACCCGGTCTGCTTCTGTCCGTCTCCTGGACATGCATAATATAACAATAAAATTGAAACATGGAGGAGGAGTGTCCATGGACGGACAAGATATTATGCTCCCACTGTTACAAGGTAAATACACCCTGCACCATATTATCTGTAGTTTGAAATATGTATTTACTTTTGTTGTCCAACAAAAATACCACTTGTATGATATGATGAAGCCCAACTGAACATTTGGTTTAGGTCTATTCAATTTCTTCCAGGTGCATTAAAAAGTTGTGCAAAGTCCTAAAGTAGTGCTAAAGTCTCCAATTCAAAAACTGTGAGCAGACAGGCTCTGTATTACAGAAGAGGCACGCAAGGTCTCTTCAGCAATAAAATAAACCTACCTGCCTGTTCATAGTCTTCTTTAGAATGTACATTGAGCATGTGCAGGAGTGACATCACCCCATGCTTTCTACTTTAGCTGATTTAAACTGAAAGTTCATTTGGGCTAAATTGTGTGCACCTTTTGTGTGATAAATATGAACATATGAACTATTATATGAACTATTATACTGGTCCTCATACTGGTTAGAGCCAATGCCTGCAGCTTGCAGTCCTATGAAATAGATGTATTGCTTTGTATTGTAGCAGTGGTCTTACTGCAGAGAGCCAATATGACCCTGTTGAGTCAGTGAAAAGCTACAGATAAGTATAAACTAGTCTCTCTTGACTTTCAACAGGTTCCCTCCGCATCCAGACTACAACACTGACATCAGTACAGCTCTCCTACCGCGATGACCTTCAGATTGATTGGGATGGCCATGGAAAATTACTGCTCAAGGTGAAATGCATTTTTTGAACGTTGCTCAATCATTGATGACCTTACCTGAAAACATGGATTTATCACAGTTTTGGAATAAAAAGCTTTAGTTGCAATGCCTAGAAACCAATCAGGTTCTCTCTTTCTTGTGGTAACACTATATTTAGGAAGTAACATGTAACCCAAAAAGGTAATGATGAGAAGGTACTAAAGGAAGCAAAATGTCCCACCATTAACCATTTGCTTACAGGGCACTTAAACCCCCCTCTTATCCAGACCAATTTTTAGCTTTCAGCGCTGATGCACTTTGAATGACAATTGCGCGGTCATACAACACTGTACCCAAATTAAATTTTTATCATTTTTTCCCCACAAATAGAGCTTTCTTTTGGTGGTATTTGATCACCTCTGCGGTTTTTATTTTTTGTTAAAAAAATTTAAAAAGACCGAATTTTAAATTTTTTTTTTTTTTTTAATATTTTGTTATAAAATTTTTAAAAAGGGTAATTTTTCTCCTTCATTGATGTACGCTGATGAGGCGGCACCAATGGGCACTGATAGGTGGCAGTGATGGGCACTGATGGGTGGCAGTGATGGGCACTGATTGGTGGCAATAATGGGCACTGATCTTGTACACTGCTAGGTGGCACTGATTGGCACCACTGGTGGGCATTGTTAGGTGGCAATGGTGGGCATTGTTAGGTGGTAATGGTGGGCATTGATAGGTGGCACTTGTAGGCATTGATAGGTGGCACTTATGGGCATTGATATGTGGCACTGGTGGGCACTGTGGGCACTGTGATGTGGCAATGTCAGGTGGCACTGGCAGGGGGTACTTGTGGCACAATTGAGGCATTATTGCCTCCTCCTCTTCGGGACCGATGTCCCTTGCTGGTGAGCCGGTGATCGTTTTTTTTTCTCCTCGCACTGTCAGCGCGTGGAGAAAAAAAAAACGATCACAGAGCTTTTGTTTTGATCATGTGATCAGCTGTCATTGGCTGACAGCTGATCACATGGTAAGGGGCCGGGACCGGCCACTTACTTGGATCGGTGATCACCCGAGTCTCAGTGACTCCGTGATCACAGCGCGCTCCACGCGCGCCCTGCACAGGGGAGGCCGTCATATGATGGCCTCCCGGGAATTCAGGTCCGCGCTGTAGCCGTCATTCGGCTATAGCGCGGATGTCAAGCGGTTAAACATGTACATAGCTCTATAATATTAGGCTGTATCTTTGCTATACACAAGAGGTTCTGAGGGTGCAGTTAGTCAATTGGGTGAAAAGGAACGCTTTGCATGGCTTCACCCACTATCCCGAAATGAGTAATAATGCCCTAATTAGGAATCTCCTATACATGAATAATCCCCTATACAGCCATTGCCAAAAGTTTTGAGAATGACACAATTATACATTTTTACAAAGTCTGCTGCCTCAGTTTTTATGATGGCAATTTGCATATACTCCAGAATGTTATGAAGAGTGATCAGATGAATTGCAATTCATTGCAAAGTCCCTCTTTTCCATGAAAATTAACTTAAAGTGTTACTAAACCCAGTAATATGAAAATAGTTCATCTGCCCACCCACAGTGCCCACAGCTTTTAAATCTTCTTTTTACATTAAAATACTGCCACTATATACCTTTTTGGCTGATCTTTCTACCACAGCAACATGACAAACTGCAGAATTTGTCCAGAGCTGTGTGTTCAGGTAGGAGGAAATTTCAACTATAGCCTGTATACACTCCCACATGTGTGATGTCAATATCATGTGACCTAGCTAGCTCTAAGAACAAGGAAATGTTCTCTCCAGCAATAGAGACTAAACTGAGTATGTGCAGGAGGGCTACCCTCACTGTATTTTCTGGCCTTGCCAAGAGAGACAGTGCAGAAGGGAAGGATATGTCCATATTAGATCAAAGAGCCTTTTTACACAATGCAGAAGATTAACCCCTTAAGTTCCACAGTGAGTATAACAAGCATGCTATTCTGCATATACAGAAAGATTTTACTGTTGTGGATTTAGTAACACTTTAATCCCCCCAAAAAACAAAAACATTTCCACTGCATTTTAACCCTGCCACAAAAGGACCAGCTGACATAATGTCAGTGATTCTCTTGTTAACACAAGTGTCAGTGTTGACGAGGACAAGGCTGGAAATCACTCTGTAATGTTGACTGAGTTAGAATAACAGACTGGAAGCTTTAAAAGGAGGGTGGTGCTTGAAATCATTGTTTTTCCTCTGTTAACCATGGTTACCTTCAAGGAAACACGTGCAGTCATTATTGCTTTGCACATAAAGGGATTCACAGGCAAGGCCATTGCTACTACTAAGATTGCACCTAAATCAACCATTTATCAAGAACTTCGAGAGAGGTTCAATTGTTTTGAAGAAGGCTTCAGGATGCCCAAGAAAGTCCAGGACTGTCTCCTACAGTTGATTAAGCTGCGGGATCAGGCCACCACCAGTGCGGAGCTTGCTCAATTATGGCAGCAGGCAGGTGTGAGTGCATCTGAATGCACAGCGAGGCGAAGACTTTTGGAGGATGGCCTGTTGTCAAGAAGGGCAGCAAAGAAGCCACTTCTCTCCAGGAAAAACATCAGGGACAGACTGATATTCTGCAAAAGGTACAGGGATTGGACTGCTGAGGACTGGGGTAAAGTTATTTTCCCTGATGAATCCCCTTTCCAATTGTTTGGGGCATCCGGAAAAAACCTTGTCTAGAGATGAAAAGGTGAGCGCTACCATCAGTCCTGTATCCTGTGCCAACAGCAAAGAATCCTGAGATCATTCATGTGTGGGGTTGCTTCTCAGTCAAGGGAGTGGACTCACTCACAATTTTGCCTAAGAAGACAGCCATGAATAAAGAATGGTATAAAAACGTTCTCCGAGAGCAACTTCTCCCAACCATCCAAGAACACTTTAGTGAGGAACAACGCATTTTCCAGCATGATGGAGCACCTTGCCATAAGGCAAAAGTGATAACTGAGTGGCTTGGGGAACAAACTTGTGGTCAATCCCCAAGAGGCGAGTGAACAAACCCCCCCCCTTATGCAAGAATGGGCAGGCAACAGTCAGGATGTGGCCTAGAAGTTGATTGACAGCATGCCACAGCGAATTGCAGAGGTCTTGAAAAACCACAAATATTGACTCTTTGCATAAACAAAATGTAATTGTTCAATAAAAGCCTTTAGTAACATCTGACAAAAAGATCTAAAAACACAGAAGCAGCAGACTTTGTGAAAATTAAGATTCGTGTCATTCTTAACACTTTTTGCCCACAGTTGTACATCTCTTCATGCATGATGACTAGAACTTACTGCCTGAGTTTTATTTTTGTTTTTATTGCTGTCTCCATTTTTAGTTATCTCCGGTCTACTCAGAATCCACCAGTGGTCTTTGTGGAAACTATAATGGAAATCAGCGTGATGACTTTCTTCCACCAAATGGGCTTGTTGAGGCCAGTGTGGAGGACTTTGGAAATTCTTGGAAGCTCAGCGGTGACTGTGTAGATTTGGTGAAACAAGACACAGACCCTTGCATTTTGAACCCCAAAAGAGGTAATGGTCACAAAGGGTCAAAACAAACTTCTAATGAGGGTTCTTTTTTCAGCAGGAATGTGGGGTAACGCAGTTCCGGCACCTCCAGCACTGAATGCATGTAATGGCAAGGGGTGCTGGAGTGTGCTGGAGGGTCTATTGATGCTGGCTGCTTGGGAATCTATTGTTTATGGAGGGGATCAATTTTTGTGGGGGGGTCTATTGTTGCTAGAGAGGTTTACTGTTGCTGGTGGGGGATCTATTGTTGCTGGGGGTAGGTCTTAAGTTATGGGGGAGGGAGGGTTCAATCATTGCTGGAAGGGATCTACAGTTGAGGGAGGGTTCCACTTTTGCTGGCTGCTGGAGGGTCTATTGAAGCTGGCTGTTTGGAGTCTTTTGTTGCTATGGAGGTCTATTGTTACTGGTGTGGATCTATTTTTTCTAGAGGTGAGTCTTAAGTTACTGGGGGGGGGGGGGTCATTGCTGGAAGGGATCTACAGTTGAGGGAGGGTTCTATTGTTGCTGGATGCTGGAAGGTCTATTGTAGCTTGCTGTTGGGGGTCTATTGATGCTGGGGGGAAGGGGGCAATGTTGCTAGCTGCAGGGGATCTATTTTACTGCCTTTCTTGTTATCATTAACACATTCCATACAAAATACTTAGCATCACTAAATGATACTTGTTTCTGTATTCTCTAAAAGTGGTGGTATTAGGAAGTGAGTAGGGGGTTAAACCAAGGAACGGTGTTTGAAGGTGGGTAGAGGGCGGAGACAAGGGGTGACTTGGAAGAGAGGAGTTCCTGCAACTATTCTCTGAGAAAAAAAAAAGCTCTGCGAGCCCTGCCTCTAATACTTTTACTATTATGTTTCGAAATTATTATGATCCTCAGATGGACTTCTCATTCATTTCCAGTTACCGTATATAGTCGAGTATAAGTCGTACCGAGTATAAGTCGAGGCCCTAATTTACCACAAAAAAATGGGAAAAACTTAGTGACCCGAGTATAAGACGAGGGTGAGAAATGCACAGCCACTGTAAGTGGAAAAGAGGGTCAACAATGCCCATTTGCAGCCTCACTGTGCCCATTTGCATGCCTCACTGTGCCCATTTGCAGCCATAGGTCCCCCGAACTTCAAACTCGGTAGTTAAGGGTTCCTAGATGCCCCCTAGCTGCAGCCAAAATTTGGGGTCTCTGAACCCAAATGGTCCCAAAATGACATTGCTGCAGATGGACACAGTTGACTGACTTTGGGGCCCCGTATCTCAGGGCCACTTAATGCTAGGAACCCCAAATTTTGTGTGCAAACTCAGTGGAATTAGCACCATAAAACATCCAAAGCTGAGGTTTCCCCGAGATACAGGGCCCCAAAAATCGGTTCAGAAAATGTCAAGCACTTTTCTGCAGCAGAGAATGACATTTTCTGAACCGACTTTGGGGCCCCGTATCTCGGGGCCACTTAGTCCTAGGAACCCCAGCTTTGGATATGTTATGGTACCAGTTCCACACCAAATTTGCACACCAAATTTGGGGTTCCTAGCACAAAGTGACCCTGAGATACGGGGCCTCAAAGTCGGTTCGGAAAATGAAATTTTTTGCTGCAGAAAAGTGCTTGACTCGAGTATAAGTCGAGGGGGGCACTTTCAGCACAAAAAAAGTGCTGAAAAATTCGACTTATACTCGAGTATATACGGTATATTGAGAGATAAGTAGTGTTTGTATGAGCACTAGGTTATATTTATGAATGGTAGGGCATAAAGAAAAAAATGTGGTTTCTCAAAAAACCCTTGGTGCTCCGGGTTAAAGAAATACGTTTTTTTTGCTTACAGTTTGTAAAAACATATAAAATAAATAAAAAAGGGGAAGATTGGGTCTTGCAGATTGGCTCATGATTTAGTTATATTAAAAACTGGCCTGATTCAAACTAGACTGTAACTCAAGTACATTGGTTGACTCATCTCTTGTAATAAGGTTGATATAAGAAGACATTTTCCTTGCTTCTACAAATGTGTATATATATATAAAAACTTCACAGACTGTCAAAAAATTACATTTTTATTATTAATAATGTGGTCATAATGATATAAAGCATTGCTTTTATACTCTCTGCAGCCAGATTTGCAGAAGACGCTTGCTCTGCTCTGTTGGAATCCATCTTCCAGCCATGTCACCATGAGGTCAACCCCCTCCCATACCTGAAGAACTGCCGATATGATGTCTGTGCCTGCTCCAATGGAAAAGAATGCCTCTGTTCTGCCTTCTCAAGCTATGCCTCTGCCTGTTCCAGGAAAGGTGTACTTATAGAATGGAGAACACCTGAATTTTGCCGTAAGTTTGTCTTTAAATGTTAGTATGCGCTTTTTTTAAACTATTTAATGTACACTACCGTTCAAAAGTTTGGGGTCACCCAAACAATTTTGTGTTTTCCATGAAAAGTCACACTTATTCACCACCATACGTTGGGAAATGAATAGAAAATAGAGTCAAGACATTGACAAGGTTAGAAATAATGATTTGTATTTGAAATAACATTGTTTTTACATCAAACTTTGCTTTCATCAAAGAATCCTCCTTTTGCAGCAATTACAGCATTGCACACCTTTGGCATTCTAGCTGTTAATTTATTGAGGTAAGCTGGAGAAATTGCACCCCACGCTTCTAGAAGCAGCTCCCACAAGTTGGAATGGTTGGATGGGCACTTCTGGCGTACCATACGGTCAAGCTGCTCCCACAACAGCTCAATGGGGTTCAGATCTGGTGACTGTGCTGGCCACTCCATTACCGATAGAATACCAGCTGCCTGCTTCTGCTGTAAATAGTTCTTGCACAATTTGGAGGTGTGTTTAGGGTCATTGTCCTGTTGTAGGATGAAATTGGCTCCAATCAAGCGCTGTCCACTGGGTATGGCATGGCGTTGCAAAATGGAGTGATAGCCTTCCTTATTCAGAATCCCTTTTACCCTGTACAAAGCTCCCACCTTACCAGCACCAAAGCAACCCCAGACCATCACATTACCTCCACCATGCTTAACAGATGGCGTCAGGCATTCTTCCAGCATCTTTTCATTTGTTCTGCGTCTCACAAACGTTCTTCTTTGTGATCCAAACACCTCAAACTTGGATTCATCCGTCCACAACACTTTTTTCCAGTCTTCCTCTGTCCAATGTCTGTGTTCTTTTGCCCATCTTAATCTTTTTCTTTTATTGGCCAGTCTCAGATATGGCTTTTTCTTTGCCACTCTGCCCTGAAGCCCAAAATCCCGCAGCCGCCTCTTCACTGTAGATGTTGACACTGGTGTTTTGCGGGTACTATTTAATGAAGATGCCAGTTGGGGACCTGTGAGGCGTCTGTTTCTCAAACTAGAGACTCTAATGTGCTTATCTTCTTGCTTAGTTGTGCAACGCGGCCTCCCACTTCTTTTTCTACTCTGGTTAGAGCCTGTTTGTGCTGTCCTCTGAAGTGAGTAGTACACACCGTTGTAGGAAATCTTTAATTTCTTTGCAATTTCTCGCATGGAATAGCCTTCATTTCTAAGAACAAGAATAGACTGTCGAGTTTCAGATGAAAGTTCTCTTTTTCTGGCCATTTTGAGCGTTTAATTGACCCCACAAATGTGATGCTCCAGAAACTCAATCTGCTCACAGGAAGGTCAGTTTTGTAGCTTCTGGAAGGAGCTAGACTGTTTTTAGATGTGTGAACATGATTGCACAAGGGTTTGCTAATCATCAATTAGCCTTCTGAGCCAATGAGCAAACACATTGTACCATTAGAACACTGGAGTGATAGTTGCTGGAAATGGGCCTCTATACACCTATGTAGATATTGCACCAAAAACTAGACATTTGCAGTTAGAATAGTCATTTACCACATTAGCAATGTATAGAGTATATTTGTTTAAAGTTAGGACTAGTTTAAAGTTAGCTTCATTTAAAAGTACAGTGCTTTTCCTTCAAAAATAAGGACATTTCAATGTGACCCCAAACTTTTGAACGGTAGTGTATGTATACAACCATTACTATAAAAAAATCACTAAACTAAAAACTAAAAATATTGCATGTTCAGCATATCACCAAAGGATGAAGAGTTAGCAGTTTCAGCTGTAGTCAGATTCCTGACTTTTTGGGGTCAGTAGGGAAAAGGACAATTCAATGGGGATTTATAGAAAAACAGGCCCCCGGGTCAAGTCTGGGTTTTTGATGTACCTGCTCATTCAAACATGGTCTCCATGCGTTATCTTCCAGGAAAATGTGTGGCACATCTGAACAATGTAATATGTGCAGCAACGTAAGGAATTTACCCCCAAAAGTCATATTAAAATGCAATTTAAATCATTCTGTGTTGTGCTCATTCAGGGCAAAGTAACACATTTTCGGTAAATCCCCTCCCCCAGCACTCCCCTGCTGCGTCCTTAAGTGCCATAAGCCTAAGGAAATATTCAATACTTATGGAGGGGCATGTGAGTGATGCTTTGCTGAATGGAAAGCTCTAGCTCTGACTTATGGGGTGTTTTGGACCCCTGTAGAGAGACCACTGCTTCCACACAGAGAGCAAGGGTCCTTCTCTGGAGCATGCTGGCAGGGAAGAGGCTTTACTACTCAGATTGTGACTGCTTTCTAAGTTGTGGACACCCTTTAGAATTCAGTTTGGCTACCGCACCAAAATTGTTGATGCTTGCACCAGGTTCTTGTACCTAGGGTTGCCAACTTTTCTTCAAGCCAAACCTGAACACTTTAGCGGCACACGACACATTTGTTTTCATAGTATACACTATAGGATTTTAAAAGACCTGGGACACCTTTGGGTGCCCCAAGGAGAGTGATAATGCAGTGCGCTGCGACAAACAGAGGGTGTGGCCAAACTGCTCTTGCTGACATCATGGCCTCCCCAGTGATGCCAAACCTGATCCCAGACAGCGGCTGCAGCTCCCGAATGGCAACAGATTTTTGTGTGACTATCTCAGTTACTTGGGGAGCCACAGCCTGGTCTAAATAATGTGTCCGGGTTTCAGGCAGACTGAAACCCGGACACAAGATTCCAAACCCAAACTGTCTGGGTGAATCCTGGACAGGTGGCAACCCTACTTGTACCAGTCAGAAATGTGTACATGAATCTGTCAGAAGTCGGCACTGAGGTTGGAGTGTCCATTTGTAATGTTGATCAGGCAACGCACTTTACAGCCATAGTGCTATGTGCTGGATGTTCAGTGTGCCCCTGCGCCTTTAAGGAGGGGTGGGTTCCCTCCAGCCCATCTGCCCTCTATCTCTTCATCAGAATGCATGTGCTTCCACTGTGAAGCCTCTTAAAAGTTAGTGGTAGGGACTACAGATAACAGGGTGCCTTGCCGGGGCCTGTAGCTTACCCATGTATTTTCAAATGTGTGCAGACTAAATCCCTGTTTTTAACGCATACTGTTAGACAGGTCAATTTGGTTGGTCGCAGACTGGTTGGTAAGTAGAGCTTGGAATTTCCCTTGGCCTTTTTTTGACATATGTTGCCCCCCAATACTCCTAGCTGCAAAGGCTTGTTATAGTGTTATGGAAATGATTAAGAGCTCCAATCGAGCCCAAGGTTATCTGCTGCTGTCTCTAATTTGAAAGTGTTGATATGCATGCACGTTACTTCTTACACTTCTAATTTATTCAAGGCGGTGCTAATGTTTTATACACACAAATACGTCATTGCTATGTTAGTCTAATAGGTACATCTCATTGGTTAAGATAGAAAAAGAAAATGGAGAATCTTCATAACGAGGTCTGGCTGTCCTTGGTTTTATCTTCAGTTCCGCGTTCTTCTGATGTGTGGGATGCAAGGGGTACCCGCCATCTTGAGAAAATATAGGAACAGAGCAAACTTGTATACTTATATAATGAGTAAGGAGAAGAATATGTATGCACATAAGAAAATAGACATTTTCAGATTATTATTATTATTATCTACATCACATTCCTTCACAATCCCCCCTAAAATGACTATTTTCTCTTTTCTGTCCCTAATACTAAAGGTCCCACTTTGGCCTGGCCCTTCTCCTCAGCAACTCTTTTAGGCTGTATATAGAATTGGGCAGCAACTGTTCACTACCCTCCTCGATACAGCTGGAGAGGTGCAGTCAGGCGCTATCTATCCCTATAACCCTATAGGATTGTGAGGTTATGGACAGGGAGTGACTGTAGAGGAGTGAAGGGTTTGTCATCTTCCATCACAAGGTGATCCTCTTCTTCTTGGTGGAGAAATGTAGGTGTGCTATTGTCTACAGCCTTGTTCATTAACTTTTTACGAAAGGTAGAATACAGCATACAATCAGGGCTAAAAGAACCAGGATTATTAGAACCCTTACCCGTATCTGGGCGAGCACCTTCTGCCACCCACTCATCCAGCTAAAATATTGGTCCCATGGGTCTGTGATACCTGAGTTCTTCTTCAACTCCAATGACAGATCTTCTAATTTCTTTATAGCTAAAGTAACCTTACCATTTGGGCCAGTATTATCAGGAATGTATGTGCAGCAAGTTCCTGTTTTTCTTTTTTTATATGATTTTACAAAACACCTCCTTTCCCAGCTAGCACCATGTCTAAGGCCATCCGGTCCTGGAATGTCATGTAGGAAGTGGGGCTAACTGGTCAGCAATTCGCTGGAGGGCATCTTTAGTGTAATTTACAAATCTCTGTTGGTTATAATATGTGTAGTGTCAGGTCACCTAGAGGCTGGGTGACAGATGCACACCGTTGGGATCAGGAGTGCACCGCAAGGTAGTGGACCCTACGGCTGACTGCTGCGGATTAAACCCTGGGAGGTTCAGGAAGCAGGTCTACTGGATCACTGACACAGATCCCACTGGGAGCTAGAGCATAGATTCCCCAGGGCGCGGAGTCTAAGAGCCAGCAGGTGTTCACCAGAGCCTCTAGTGGTGAGGATGGACTGCGCTTCAGTCTGGCTCCAGGTCGCGGCCCCCAGGGTCTCACAGCTCACGCTCACAGTAGACTACAGAAGAAGAGGAAGGAGGCAGCAGGCTGGAACAACGAGGAAAGTAAGGGACAAGCCAAGGTCGGTAACAGGAATCAGATGTAGGAAACACAGCAAGTACACACAGAGGCTAACTCACAGTGGTTGATCAGCACTGCTGGCTTGCAGTGCACAGGTTAATATAGGGTTCCCTTATAGGGCCTGCGGTGGGGCCATGCTTAGAGGAGAGGTTACAAAAGCAGTCAGGTGAGGGTCAGCTGGTCTCTAGAGATGAACACATGGAGACAGGTATGCTGATCGACAAACTCTATTGCATAACCATGACATGTAGTTAATCCAATCTACATTCTTGCTGACAGTTGTTATGGGGATCAAAGACTCAAAACCAGCTTTTACCTGATCCCTGGCTTTAAACTCATCAGGGACCCCCCTTGTAACCCCTATGACATGTATGTATACATGAGGATCAAAGCTTCCGGAGAGAGCTGCTCGCTTCCTCCTCTGACTGCGTGCTGGGTCAGTGTATGTATCAGGGGTATCTTCGGTTAGGATATGGGGGGGCATAATGACCTTTGCAAGGGCACATTCACTGATCCAGATTCCCTCTAGATCAAACTGAAAAAGGATATGCAGCACCCGAAAACACGCTCTCCTGCAGTGATAAGCGTGCATTCAGGTGTTCTTCCTGGCCAACTTGACTGACGTGGCTGTGGTCAGCAAAACTTGGAATGGACCATCATAACTTGGCTCAAGGATCTCCAGACAGTAGTTGGTGTGTTCCTGTATCTAATTCAGGATCTGGAATGGAAGAAAACACCTGGACATGCATTCAGGTTAATTCTCGTGATAATGTGGTTACATAATTAGTCAACACATCAGACTGCAACTGTAACTGTTGTGGAAAGTAACAACCAAGTCTGGGAGCTGAACCAAACAAAATTTCATAAGGGGATAGGGCATGTTTCCCCTGGGGGTGTGTCTGACACTGAACAGGGCAATGGGCTAACTGTCTGGCCAACTCATGTTAGTCTCTTGGGCCATCTTTAACATCCTGTTTTTAATGTCCCATTCATCCTTTCTACCTTCCCGCTACTTTGAGGGTGGTATGGGATGTGTAGTGTCAACTGAACCCCCAGTGCTGCCCAAATCTCTTTAGTAAGGGTTGCTGTTAAGGCTGGGCCCTGATCTCTCAATATCACCTCTGGGACCCCAAATCTACATACTATCTCACTCAGTAGTTTCTTAGCTGTGGTCCTGGCAGTCATGACCACTTCCACTAGGGCGTATTCGAATCTGCCACTTCTTGGCACTTGAGAATGATCAATTTGCATCCCCTGGAATGGGGTATAGGGCTTTTGCCAGGTGCTTCTTCTGTGCTTCTTCTGTGCTTCTTCTGTGCATCCTGGGTTACATTTGGTGCAGATAATGCATGATCTGCAGAAGTTGTCGGTCAGTGGAGTAACTCTTGGTGCAACACTTGTTGATAAGAGAGTTCATAAAAGTCTTTGTCAAGTGGGCAGCTCCATGTGCCCATTGCACCACGGCTGGGTACATACTCCTGGGTAGACAAGGCTTCTTGTTGCACTCGAATAGTCCATTTCTGAGAGTTGCTCCTCTCCGTTTCCAGCTTTCCTTCTTATCCGGACTTGTTGTTTCCTGTAGTTCTTTTAGATAAACTCTGTCCACTGGGAAAGTCTGTAAGGTAAGCACGGGGTGGTCTTCTTCTACCACCCTGCTGTCCACTTCCCGTGGACCACCAGCTGTCTGTTTGGCAGCTGAATTGGCTAGATGATTGCCTTAAGCTTCCTTTGAGTTCAGTTTGTCGTGTGCTTTTACTCATAATAGTCACTTGGGTTGTGAGAAGCAAGGCATCAATCAAGTTTTCACAGGTGTTCCTGCAGCCATCAGGAATCCTCTGTCCTAGATAACACCATTATCATGGGCAATGCTGAAAGCATATCTTGAGTCCATATGAATGTTGGCTCTTTTTCCCTCTGCCCATTTACATGCTGTAGCAAGTGCTTACAGCTCTGCCTCTTGTGTAGACATCACCGGTGGTAAGGCTTCAGCTTGTAGAACAGTGTTTTCAGTGGTGACCGCGTGTCCTGTGTGGTCATGGGGTGACAAGTCAAGACTCTACTCCTCCTCCTCCTTTCCCCCCTCGAGAAGTGGAAGAAGGGTGGTAGGGTTCAGTGTTTGACAACTTAATAGAGTAATGCTGTCCAGTAGGAGGGAACACAGGAGTCTCAAGTGTCTGGTAGTGGACAAGTGTTTCGGCTGGATCTTGGTTGAATATGGCAACAACGTCATGGGGAGCAAGCAGAACGAGGCAGTGTCCGAGGACCAAGTTCAAAGTTTTGTCAAGCAAGGCTTGTGTAGCAAATCCAGCTCGCAGACACAATAGGCCTCCTCTTACTACCGCATCCAGCCAACAGGAATAATATCCTATGGGGCGTAGGCTGATGCCGTGTGATTGGGTGAGTACACCTGCAGCATGTCCCAGACGTTCGGATACAAAGAACTCGAGCGTTTTGTCGTAGGCTGGGAGCCCTAGCACCGGGGGTGGCGCACTTAAAGGCTTCAAACTTTAGATATTTCTTCAGGAGACATCTGGAAGGGGTCTGATTGCAGAGCATCAGTAGGAAGGCTTCTGTAATCCATGCTCTGCACTAGGAAATTAGTCCAAGGAAAATGACAGGTGTTGAGCACCACTGCAATTTGGGCTTTGAGGCTCTGCAGCTCTGGTTGGCAAGATAGCACAACAGGCTTTCTGAGGTGACTTCAATAGGGGGTAAGTCAGCTGCACAAAGGAGAAGGTCATCAACATGTTGGAAGAGAATCACTTCCGGCTGTTCCTCTTGTCATGTGTCAAGGATGATAGCCATAGCTTTTGCAGACTGGCTTGGAAAGTTCTGTGCCCCTTGCGGCACAACTATTTAGGTATGTTGCCGTTTCTTTCCGTGGATGAATGCAAAAAGGTACCAGCAGGAGGGGTGAGGGTGGACACTGAAGAAAACGTTTGTAAGGTCCACCTCTGTGAGGTACTTTGCAGTCAAAGGCATCCACAGCAGGTACCTGGTTCTTCTTTAGGGGTTCTCTTCTTGGGGTTATTGTGGTTTCCGGGGCAATGATGCACCCTCTTTTAGCTTGACTGAAACTGGTGGCACCTTTAAGTGACCGTTGTCTTCCGGTCCTGTGGACCATAGGCACGCAGGGATTCTGTCAAGTACTTCCTGCAGTATTGAACTTGAAGTTTTTGCTTCATTAAGTGTCATCAGGAGAGGCAGAGAACACAAAGCAGATTAGTCTTCTAAAGATAGGGGAGTATGTAACTTCATCCCCCCTTCAGGCGTGTCCTGATTGAGGCCTGTAGTCTGGACAACACATCAGCTCCTAGTAGATTCAAGGGACATGTAGAGGACACCACAAATCTGGCAAGCAAATCAGGAAGTGGACTGGAGCGGGGCACCCCATCCATTCCTACGCAGGAAACATCAATAGTGGAAAGGAAAGAATTATTAGGCAGGTTCACCGCCCTCAACACACTTTTGGCTGCACCCCTGTCAATGAGGAAAGTGGTAGGTTTTTCGTCTGGGACATCTTGGGGCTCTGCATTCTTTTCTGAAGTGACCCCATTTCCCACAGTTGTAACAGGTGATCCTTTCCCTGGTATTGGGCAGTGGTGGTGGACTAGTGTAGGCGGGATCTTCGTCATGGGTTACCATGAGGGGCGTTGGTTTTTTACCTTTTTGATTTTCTATACCTCTGGTCACCAACAATAAATCAGACATTTTCATTGAATGGTATTCAGGGCGGGCCACCATCAGGCCTTTTCTGATATCCTCTCTGAGCCCTGAAACAAAAGCAGTTGATAACATGTGTGTGTGTGCCTTTTATGAGTCTAGCATGATACTTCTTCACAGACTCCCCTTTATCTTGGGTAATATCTTGGATTGTGGTGGTCTGATCCGTCAACTTCTCCTTTGCCCAGTCGTGGAGTTGTACACAGAACTCCACGCGTGAGGTGTAGGAAGTGGCACTTGTCAGGCAGGCATCATTGAAGGCCATCTGCATGACTGGCCAAAAGACATGTCCTGCTTTGATTTGGCATAGGCTGATCAAGTCTCTCCAGGCAGCTGAGTAAGTTTCTTGTATCTGCACTATCCTGTGGTAGAAGGATAGTGCTTCTCTGGGTCAGGCAGACTTGTCACTAAGGCCGCTGCTTGTGATAGAGTAAAAGCGACATACATCACTGGTGCCCCTTCTGGTAACCGAGACTGTTGTTGGGGCGGGGGGGCTGACAAGAGGCACTGTTCCTTATGGTTGCCAGCATGTGTTTGAGATCCTCTCGGAACTGTGAGTCCGGAGCCGGATTGGGGGTTAAATCAGTGGGTGGCCTTGCTGCCAGTTGTTGGGCTTCCCACTCAGACGCTTCTTCATCATTAACATATCCAGCCTGGGAATGTGGTCCTTCCGTATTGGGGAAGACAGGTGTGTGGAAGGAACCATCCCTGTTTAAAACAGGGAGGACTGGGTACAGGCGGTGTTTGAGCTCACTGGGTGTACCAAGATGGCCTCCGGCAGGAAGTGCACTGGGCTGGGCAGTGAGTGAAGGCATGGGTGCACCAAGATGGCCCGCCGGGCGGAGTTGTCACAGTGGGCTGTGCTTGGGCTGGGAGGGAGAGAAGGGAGTGGATGTCAGGTGGAGGGCAGGGTTGTCCCTCCCTTCTCTCGGTCCAGGTTTTTTGATAGGGGGGTGGTTTAGGCACATTATCAATTCTGTGATAAACATACATAATACAATTGGCATCTTTCTTGATTTCCTCTTCAATCCAACCCTCGTTGTGCAATGCCTTTGCAAGCTTCTGCCACAGCCAACAAGCCGTTATCACACAAAACCCCCCTTTGTTCTCTTATCAGCACACGCCATTCCTCTGCTTATAGCCTAGCAACGTAATCTGTGAAACCACAAACTTTCATTAATTTGGAAAACCGTTTAACTGCTTCACTGCCCTCCCTCCTCTTCACAATATCACAAGCTAGGATTCCTTTCTCCGTTTTAGTGTTCTTCTGACCCATCTCCCCCTCCTCTCTCAGGGCCTCCTAACACGTAACCAAGGTCTCTAACTCTGTTTTGTTCGTCTGCCGCAGTCTCGGCTGAAGGTTTGAAGGGGGAATGAGGACAACTGATGGTTTGATGACCCTCCTCTATGGCTCTCTGTTCTATCTCTTCGAGGGTCTGCCCAAACCCCCCTGTCACCGGGTAATGTACGTGTAATCTCAGTACAAGCACGTCAGGGGTAGTAGGGAGCAACGGCTTGTGACCCAACAGATCCTTCGGGTAGCCTCCTTCTCTGACTTTCACCAGTCCCCAACCCCTCTCATGTATAGCAAACAGTAAACCACAAATACACTCACGACAGGACATTACACCTGCCACGCTTCGAACTGCAAAATTTCAGCAGGCTAAAATAACCATAAGGGCAGACCACCCTGCAAAAATAAACCCGTTTATAGACGTTTGCTACAAGGGAAACCATCTCATTCCAGAGACCGATAGCTCATCTGGAGATGAGACCACACATTCACACATGTAGCACTTTAGACTGCAAAGCCAGCAGCTGAAATAACCCTCAAAGGTTCGTCGAACCCAGAGTAACCCGTCTATAAACTTTTGCTACAAGGGAAACAATCTCATCCCAGAGGCCGAAAGCTCATCTGGAGATGAGACTACCCATTCACACATGTAGCACTTCTAGACTGCTGAGTTTCGCAGCCCAAAGAATGGCAGACAGTGAACAAAAAATACAGTCAGCAGAAACCCATTGGCAGGTTCGTTAAAACAACCTCAGGCGAGGAAATACCTGCCTCTAAGACAGTCTCAGCATACCGACAGAATCCAGCCGTCAACCGAAAGATAAGAAAGTCGTACAGTGGTAAGAATATAAATCAAACTTACCGTTACTGTTAGGGCTGCGCAAACCCCCTCTTATCAATCAATTAACACCCGAATGCTTGTCGCGGTATAGCTTCGACTGTAGCCTGAGGTCCCGGGTTTCGGCACCATCTGTTATGGAAATGATTAAGAGCTCCAATCGAGCCCAAGGTTATCTGCTGCTGTCTCTAATTTGAAAGTGTTGATATGCATGCATATAAAAGTAAACACTCTGAGACACGCTCAGCTCCGTTACTTCTTACACTTCTAATTTATTCAAGGCGGTGCTAATGTTTTATACACACAAATACGTCATTGCTATGTTAGTCTAATAGGTACATCTCATTGGTTAAGATAGAAAAAGAAAATGGAGAATCTTCATAACAAGGTCTGGCTGTCCTTGGTTTTATCTTCAGTTCCGCGTTCTTCTGATGTGTGGGATGCAAGGGGTACCCGCCATCTTGAGAAAATATAGGAACAGAGCAAACCTGTATACTTATATAATGAGTAAGGAGAAGAATATGTATGCACATAAGAAAATAGACATTTTCAGATTATTATTATTATTATCTACATCACATTCCTTCACAATAGGGGGGGCAGTGGCTAACTTTGCATACTAGACATCCTTCCTCAGTGTGGCCACTGCACCCATCACACAGACAGGCACATGGATGAGGAGTTATGTAGTTTGGTGGGTGCTCAGCATATGGGCACAGCCATATTTCAGTAATGAAATCACCAGTATTCACTGCCCAATGGTTTACATTCAGCTTTGGGCAAGGGAATCTCCCAGTGGACACCTGATAGACCCCTATTCGAGAAGCTGTCAAATTTATGTCAATTTCCCAGCACAGGCATGGCCCACTCCGAGCACAGACGTCTATATACGCCATCTTAGAGATAGTCTTAATTATGGCCAATTTCCTAATCTGCGAACTGGCATTGGTTTAAAGAAAATATGGCGCAGCCAAAGCTGCAGGTTCTTTGACTGTATTGTTATTGTATATGTCGATACTGGTACCAAATCTAGTGCACATACTTGCCTAAAATAGGCATAGGCAAATTTCAAGGAAATTACTTAATAGTTAGTAATAGTTAAACTTAGTTTAATTATGCTTTAATTAAGGTTCGCTTATAATTTGCATCTTTTTAAATACAGTCATTCCATTATTTTTTATTTGTTTGTATCTAGTCTTTTTTCAGCTTGTCTATAAAAAGTTTTTTTCTTTTGCCATTATGCCTCTGCTAAACAGACTTCCCCTCTCTTCCTGTCCTGGTGACTACACTCGCTGAGGCAGGAAATAAGTTAAGATCTTCAAAATGGGAAAATAATGGCAATAAAAACAGAAAAATGCTTAAACCTTTCTCTACTATATTCATAAACAAACTGGCTAGAGATACACTTTATAAGGATGTCCATACATTGTCTAGTAATGGTAAAGATTCAATTCTCTTGGGATGATTTGGGCAATTATTGAGCCAAGTAAGGGTTAACTACAGGGTAATAACAAGTGCTTCAATTTGTAACTGGACACTGATCATTCTGATTTCTGTGGAGAGGGGATGAAAAGGAAATAAAGCTTTGTTGCATAAGTGCCCAAGCCGGTCTTGGAGCTCCGATGATGCCAACGAGGATCTCACATTCTGTCACTCTCAATGGTCAGCCTTAGAAGCAGCACTCAGTTGTATAAAGAAAAGGCCCTTGTTTTGAGAGCCCCGAGAATGTCAGTTCACTACAACAAGCAACAAGCAACACCGCTGTTCCCATTACAATTAGGCTGTCCTAATTCCATTCCCTGAACCAATATGCTGTAGCCAAGTGGCAGATGATTCAAAATATCAGCTGCCTGAGACAGAGTATGGCAGGGATGATGGGTAATCTGGAGTTCACAAATATTGGATGGCATGGAATTTATGGCTTCTAATTGGCTGCTATAAGTCACTAAGGGGGAATTTACCAAAACCGGAGCACTCAGAATCTAAAGCAGCTGGGCATGGTAGCCAATCAGCTTCTAACTTCAGCTTGTTCAATTAGACTTTGACAATAAAACCTGGAAGCTGATGGTTTCTATGCAGAGCTGCACCAGATTTTGCACAATGCAGTTTTAGTAAATACCCCCACTGTACCTTGCATTTACCCAATGGCCCTGTTTCCTCAAGCTGAAATATCACTTTAGCATGCCTTACAGGCAGGGCTTTTTTTCTCAGAGAATAGGTGCAGAAACTCCGAGTCACCCTTTGTCTCCTCCCCTACCCACCTCCGAGCCCTATTCCTTGGTTCCACCCCCTACCCACCTCCCAGTACTGCCCCTTTTAAAGAATACAAAACCACATAAAATTTTGTGGTGCTCAGTAATTTGTATGGAATTTGGTAATGATAGCAAGAAAAGCAGTAAAATAGATCCCCTGCAGCCAGTAACAATAGGGCCCCACCCCCTAACAACAATGGACCATACGCAACAAAATTTCCCCGCAGCCAGCATCAATAGACTCTCCCTCAGCCAATAACAATAGATCCCTCCCTCAACAGTAGATCTCTCCCAGCAACATCTGACCCCCCAGCAATATAAGACCCACCCTCAGCAACAATAGGTTCCCCACCAGCAACATTAGACCTCCTCAGCAACAATAGGCCCCCCTGCAAAAATAGACCCCCTACAACCAGAATGGATCCCCCAATCAATAGACCCAGCAGCACAACCCAGCTTTTCTTGCCATTACATACAGTCAGTGCTGGAGGTGCCGGAACTGCGTTCCCCTGTGCTCCCGCTGAAAGAAAGCCCTGCTTACAGGAGTTCTATGGTCACAGCATACGCTTTCATTTTATAACATCAGCATTGAAATAACAATACAAACAATAGTTATATTTGACAATCCAAAATAATCTTTACATGAAAAATCATATTGTGAATTCTGCCTGTCTGCATGCAATCTCTTTCCACAATGTCCTGGATTCCCTGAATGCTTTGCAGCTTCTCCTCTGCTGTTTACTTTCACTTCTAAGGACTACATATCCCATGGTACCTTGCTGCCTGCAAGCAGTGATTCCTGTACTGACTCCGCCTCCTGAATCTCCTCCTCACAGCACCTCTGTAGTTCAGAAGGCAGGCTCTGTGAAATGTGTGACACAGCAGTGCCTACTCACAGGGCATAGTGAATACGTGTCACGGAATGTATGGAAGTAAATGTGTGGGGATCAAACACGCTGAAAGAAAGCCCTGCTTACAGGAGTTCTATGGTCACAGCATACGCTTTCATTTTATAACATCAGCATTGAAATAACAATACAAACAATAGTTATATTTGACAATCCAAAATAATCTTTACATGAAAAATCATATTGTGAATTCTGCCTGTCTGCATGCAATCTCTTTCCACAATGTCCTGGATTCCCTGAATGCTTTGCAGCTTCTCCTCTGCTGTTTACTTTCACTTCTAAGGACTACATATCCCATGGTACCTTGCTGCCTGCAAGCAGTGATTCCTGTACTGACTCCGCCTCCTGAATCTCCTCCTCACAGCACCTCTGTAGTTCAGAAGGCAGGCTCTGTGAAATGTGTGACACAGCAGTGCCTATTCACAGGGCATAGTGAATACGTGTCACGGCATGTATGGAAGTAAATGTGTGGGGATCAAACAAAGTAAGTTTACAAACTTCAAGATCATTCAGATTAATAGGAGTAGGCTAGAAATAATTAAAATACAATGTGATTTTACATTTTTGACCAAAGATACACTTTAAAGTGTCCTATATGCTGTTGCAGCTTAATGGACCAGGGCCGGTGTATCTGAAAGGTGTCCTCTGGGGCCTCTAATGCTGGCCATACATGAAGGAGCAGGATGGAAACGTTTTCTCAATTGAATGAATTTCTGACAGTGTATGTGGTTTTCGTTCAGGAAATTACATTCATTCTAAAATCGAATGTTAAAAGAAAGTGACATTTTTAAACAACATGCATTCAGTCATCAAACATACAAAGAATTTTTGTATGAATAAATGTAATGGCTGGCTTTAGCAAGCAGTACTTTTCATTTTTTTTAATCTGCCTGAGCAACCTTGGAACTCAATGATTGTTAGAGGCAACAGACATGGGTTGCTCGTGTCTTTTCAGAGAGTGGACCATAATGTGATTCCTTGTTTCCACAGCGATTGTGTGCCCCGAAGGAAAGGTCTACCAGGAATGTGGAAGTCCATGCAATAAGACCTGTCGGTCCCTGTCCCACCCTGACACTAACTGCAGAGAGTTCTGTATGGAAGGATGTTACTGCCCTGCTGGTCTTTATGCCACCGAGTTTGGAGAATGTGTGCCTAAATCTGACTGCGAGTGCCACTACGATGGAGAGTTATTCCAGCCTGAAGACGTATTCTCAAATCACCATTCCATGTGGTATGTAATGGATACATCTGATATATTTACATGGCATAAATCCAAAGCATTTAAAAAAAATACACCATTAGTTTATATTTGTATATTAATCCTAAGTAAGAAGAGTCATGTTCAAGTTCATGTGATGTGCAGAGAATAATAGAACAGCACCACCCAGTGGCAGCGAAGTATACTAATAAAACATTTTCTCCTTTTTTTTCTTTCTGGGGTTGCTGACCCCAGGCTTCACCCTTTTAAACTAATGTGATCATACTCTTCAGGAACAGACCCAGTGCACTGAGTGTTTGCCATGCAAGATAGAGAGAACAATGCTCTGCACAAATCAAAACAGTTCAGTTTCAATCCTCAGGACAATGACTTCTGATTGGTTCCTGCTTTTTGCACATAGCTCATTGCTGGTAATGTAGTAATTTTAATTATCATTGCTTCTTTCAGTTACTGTGAAGATGGACTGATGCATTGCATTGCTACTGACATCCCCGGCTCCTATTATGCAGATGCATATTTTAGCCAATCTGCCAGAGGTAAGTATTGTGTACACTGTTGAAAATCGATCCCAATTGCTGTCACTGTAAAGAATCATAAGTCACTGGAACCATATATACCATCCTCTGACTATACAGATTACACAGCAACTGAAGGCAGTAGCTCGATCAATGAATTGTTAATGCTTTCCAGGAAACGCTGCAACTGTGCTATAGGTTATCTTTGAAGTGGAGTTCCAACCACTCAGCTAAATACATTATTGAAGTGCCTACATACAGTATAGGCAAACCAGTCACATGACTCTATTGTTTACTTCATGCATTTTTATTACATTTTCAATATGGCCTTGGTAAGGCCTTACCACCTTATAAATAGATAACCTCATTATTTAAAATGATCTTGTGACATCATTTTGTGCTCTAAAAGCTCTGAATTCCAGAGAATGTTCTGGCTAGGTGTTCCCACCTCTACCACAGAGTCTCTCTCAGACAGACAAAGTGTGTAATGCTGTGTAGCGCTACCCCTGAAGAAGCTGCTGGTTAAAATGGCTCTCCACTGTTCTCTGCCACAACCTCCCAAGGTTCTCAACCCCTCTGACTCCTCCTGCCACACACAGACTGTTGGGATCTGTAGTTTAGAAATACAGTAGTTTCATTACATGGCCACCACCTTAAACTACACCTCTCCCAGCTGTCTGCTTTAAAGTCTACAGGCTTGATGTAACTTGGCTCTCCCCCTGCTGGCTGGAGGAAAACTGTACAGCAGCATTAACAACTAGACATGTGCACACTGAAATATTTCTTTTCTCAATTTCGTTTTCGTCCGAAAAATAAATTTATTTAGTTACTCCCGAAATTAGTTTTTATTTATTTCGTTTTTCGTTAAAAATTGCATTCGTCCGAAAATCCAAATTAAGGTCAAATCTGTCATTGAAGGCTTATGGTGTCTGTCAAATGTTCAAAGAAGATTGGACAGAGCAGCTAAACTGTACGACGCCGTATAGTTTACCTGCTCCGTCGAATCTTCTTAGAACTTTCAACAGACACCATAAGACAAAGTACCTGTGTACTTAGTTCTAGCTATTTTACTGCTCCTCCTCTTTGGTTACAATCAGCCAATAACATTCGTCATCATCATTATTTTTATTTATCTTTTCTCCCCTACGTCGAATCTTTTCTCCCCTACGTCGAATCCTTTCTCCCCTACGTCGAATCTCTTCTCTCTGTATGTCGAATCTTTTCTCTCTATGTAGAATAATCTTGGACTAATAGAGTTAAGGTTAGGCACATTCGACCACAGGTTTGATGGACACTATCTATATCTATATCTATCAATATATCTATCAATATCAATCAATATATCTATATATATATATCTATCTATCAATATCTATATCGAACTGTTGTAGCAACGAAAACAAAAATAAAGCATTTGTTTATGTCGGATCTTTCGTTTTTCGGATTGTGCACTTCTGTTATCATTTGTTAAAACGATAACGAAAATACCTGAAATTCGGACGAAAATGAATGCACATGTCTATTGACAACTCAGCAGAAGGGAGCAGACAAGAAATGCATTCAGAGCAGAACAGTACTTCACTATAGTCCTTTATGTCGTTTTGGATACTATGATCCACGCTTGATTGTCATGAGCATTGAAGATTTCCCTGGTATCCTGATGTGAATAGTCATCCCTGGCCAACACTCTAAGCCTGAAACAACCCCTAGACTGAAAAGCTGGGGGTCCATTCCATCCGGTGAGTGGGCACACAGGAGGCAGTGTGGCGCACCTTGAGTTTGGAGCACGATCACACTTTATGAATTGGAGCACATCATTCACCAATATATGGACATTCACTTACTTATGAATTGTTTTCACTTTTTTTTTTGATACATTATTTGCACTATTACGAGCGCTGTAATTTATTAATTTCCTTTTATTTGTCACGTGTATAGCACTTTCTGCACTGCAGCTGCAACTTTTTTTCATATTTTTATTTGGTTTAACATATTCATATTTTTTACTTCTAGCGCGATTATATATTTAGAATATTCCTTTCAATGTTTGTCTCATCACCCAGTAGCCCTTTTGCCTGACTACAAATTGTAGTCCTACGCAGTACACACCATTATTCTTTGCCCCTTGTTAATAAATAATGCCAGCTATATTGATTTTAGGATAGAAAGGCTTCCCTATGCAGCCAAGTCATGTGTGGTTGTTTGGAAGAGGCTTCATTTGTGCGGGAGAAAACCAACCCCCTGGGTGATGCAATGTTCTTTGCACCTGTGGTATTTTTGGGCTGCCATTTGGGCAGTGGCTGGGGAATGGAAAAGTACATGTGATGTGCAAGGCTGGAATACACCAGAACACTTACAATAGAGTTGGGCGGTACTGCACATGGTCAGCTTGGGGTGTATCAACCTCCCTTGAGATTGACTGTGATTGCAACTGTGAGAAGGGGTATTAAGAATAAGAGTTCAAGAAATGTCAGTCTGTGGGGAGCCAGAGTCCTCCACACTGGCCCCATGTCAAATGAGCAATATTGAAATGTTGTTTGAATAGTTCTATGTGGAGCAACATGAGACTGGCATACCATGTTAACAGGGCATAGATCATTTTTTTGCCAGGGTGGCCTTAGGCCTTAGGCATCTAGAGGAACACACTCCAGCACAATTGCACAATTTAAGGGACTTAAAACTTGAGCCTGCTCATTGTGAATGCGGTAACATAGGACCTAGTCCTTGTATCCCCAAAAAATCTTTAATTACCGTACTTTATGTAACAAGCAAAAATGTAATGGGTCAGGAGTGTGTAACACACAGGTCAGTGGATGGGGTACAACAAAATTTTACATCCCTCCCCAGATTCCTTGACCCCCACCCCCACCCCCACAGTATAGATTTCCCCTCAATACAGATCTCCCTACCCAGTACAGATCTCTCCCCAAGTACATATGCCCCAGTACAGATCTTCTCTCCAGTATAGATCACTCCATATAGATCCCGCTCCAGTACAGATCCAATCCCCCTACCAGTACAGTTTCCTCCAGTATAGTTCTCTTTCCCATTACAGCCCCCCCGCAGTACAGATCCCCCCCCAGTATAATGTCCTCCAGTATAGACCCCCCAACTAGTAAAGTTTCCCCAGTAGAAATTACCCCCCCCCCTTCACACACACACCAGTACAGTTTCCCCTTGTACAGACCCTCATCCTCTCCAGTACAGCTCCCCCAAGTACAGATTTCCCCCTTTCCACTACAGATCATTCCCCAGGATCCCCCCCCCCTTTCATGTACAGCTCTCCTCAATAAAGACCTTTCCCCACAGTATAGATCAATCTCCACTCATTATACATCTCCCCCCAGTACAAATCTCCATCCAGTACAGATCCCCCTATATAGATCTTCCTCCAGCACAGATTCCCCCAGTACAGTGATCCGCAGTCCCTGTCACTGGTGCAACTTCCCATAGTATAGACCCCCCTTTCACTAGTACAGCTCCCCCAGTACAGTGCCCACCCCCCCCCCCCCACCCACACACACCAGTACAGCTCCCCCCAACCAGTACAGCTCCCCCTCCAACCAGTACAGCTCCCCCAGTAAAGATCTACACCCCACCCCCACCTTCAGCCTCCCCCAGTAGAGACCCCCCCCCAGTACAGTGATCCGTAGTCTCCATCACTGGTGCAGCTTCTCACAGTATAGACCCCCCACTTTTACAGCTCCCCCCAGTACAGATCTACACCCTAACCCCACCATTACAGCTTCCCCCAGTAGAGATCCCCCCAACCCCCACCAGTACAGTTCCCCCTAAATACAGAACTTCCCGAACTAGTAGCACCAGTACAGGTCCCCATAGTACAGATCCCCTCTCCTCACAGTAGTACAGCATCCTTCAGTACAGATCCCCCACACCTAGATCAATACAGAACCCCCCCCCCCCCCCCCAGTATAGCTGTCCCCCTCAAACAAATCCATTCACCAGACTGGGCATTTCAGAGTGAGGGGAAGACCTCCCTTGGCTGTGTCATATAACTGAAGCTGAGGAGGAGATAAGTTGACCCTTTTTGGACCTGCAGTTGACCACCTTCAAAGCTGCAATAACCTACTTCAAACTGCTTTTGTGAACCCTTTTTTTTACTTGTACGGTGAAAGAGGCAGTGGATACAGGCCATTAAAAGGGGAGAAGGAAAGAAAGGCGCAGAGCAGGCATGGTGTAGCAAAGTTTATTTAAAAATCAAAAATCAAATATTTAAACAAAGATTGCATTCACAAAGTAGTGGGAGTGACAGTTGGCTGCCAAGGGTGGAAGAAAACCGGGACAGTTCTACGGGAGACACGCTCCCTTGGCGGACATTCCAGCTCTGAACAATTCACCACAGCAATCCTGGTCTGTTCGGGTTCGGCTCGCTCTGGACAAATTCCTTGCTCTGCAGGCTCCCCCAGAATGGCTTGAACACACTCCTCTTCCATAGAACTGTCCCGGTTTTCTTTTGAGTGTAGATAACCAAAATTTAAGTTTTTGGCAAAACCCTATGTGTGGCGGAAAACTAATGCCGCGTACACACGGTCGGACTTTTCGTCTACGAAAGTCCGACAGCCTGTCCGACAGACTTTCGACAGACTTTTGGCAGACTTTTGGCGGACTTGCGGCAGACTTTCTTACGAGCGGACTTGCCTACATACGATCACACAAAAGTCCGACGGATTGGTACGTGATGACGTACACCGGACTAAAATAAGTAAGTTGATAGCCAGTAGCCAATAGCTGCCCTAGCGTGTTTTTTTGCCCGTTGGACTAGCACACAGACGAGCGGATTTCTGGGTCCGGCGTAGTTACGACGTAAAGATTTGAAGCCTGTTTCAAATCTAAAGTCCGTCAGATTCGAGGCTGGAAAAGTCCGCTGAAAGTCCGCTGAAAGTCCAGAGAAGCCCACACACGATCGGATTGTCAGCCAGCTTTAGTCCGTCGGCGTCCGTCGGACTTTTGTAGACGAAAAGTCCGACCGTGTGTACGCGGCATAACACTGCACATCACTCTGAACACACCCCCGTGAAACATGGTGGTGGCAGCATCATGTTGTGGGGATGCTTTTCTTCAGCAAGGACAGGGAAGCTGGTCAGAGTTGATGGGAAGATGGATGGAGCCAAATGCAGGGCAATCTTATTCCCTGTTCACACGATAGAATTTTCCGACAATAAAATCCATGTTTTATTTTCCAACGGATGTTGGCTCAAACTTGTCTTGCATACACACGGTCACACAAATCTTGTCGCAAATTCCGATCGCCAAGAACTTGGTGATGTACAACACATACGACGAGCCGAGAAAACTGAAGTTCAAGACCAACCTGCTACCAACAGCTCTTGATGCTACTCCAATTGTAGAGCAACATACAGTAAAGAGTTATCCTGTGAAGTCAGTGTCTGCATGGGGAACCAAGGCAGAGCCTACACTGGACGCTGACCAGGAGGTGTTCAATGTCCTTGTGTAACCCCCTAATGGGAACACAGCCAGCGCACATGTTTTTAACATGCATGGTGCATATTTCATGGGGGAGTATATTTGTCAGTGTAAAAGGGTACTCCGGCTTTGTAAACTAAACTCACAATAAACGGTAAAGCGGTATTAAACCCAAAAGCAAAAATTATTATATTGCAGCTTACCAATTCTCAGATGTTGTGTCTGAATTATTTTTCTTTGTTAGGCACTTTTACTTTATTTTCACTTGGTGATCCAGCCAGTACGTCTGTTATTTTTCAACTTACTTTAACAAAACAAGCTGTCCTGCAGCTGTAACAGTTAGAGGGTTGAGGCAAACGAAATTACCAATGACTCGGGGGCTTACACTGATCAGCTTTTATTTATTTATATAAAACCTTTATACTAAAATGGACAACGCTGCTTAAAATGTGTGAGCTGGAGTTTGGCCTTTCCATGTTTCCCCGAACATAAGACCTACCCCGAAAATAAGACCTAGTGCTATTTTCCAGGAGGGCTGTAATATAAGCCCTACCCCAGAAAAAAGCCCTAGTTCGAGGTGATTGTGTGCTTTTCGAGGAAACGCAGTATAATCCTGTTACGGCGGTGTGCAGTGTGTCTCTAGCGGGTCTGTGGGGGATCTCGGCCCGTCCCTCCCTTCGCAGAGCTTCGGCGGGTCACTGAAGGTACGGTGCAGAGCCTCTGCAATCAACATGTCATACTGTGTGTGATATGCAGCATGAATACTCCTGTCTCCACACGGTATTTACAGATTTTTTTTTCTTCACATGCTGGCTGGTGTGCTCTCTTCCCTGCTATGAGCATTGCAGAGGGAGGGGAGCTCGGGTCCCTCGCTGGCGGCTGGGAGAGGTGGAGGAGAGCTGAGGTGTTTGGTACTGTTAGATTGCAGGGGCACACACATTCTGTAAAAGAAAGGATTTGGGCATTTTAAGTTTGTTCAAACTGGGGTTTTCCTGGCAGGCAGGGAGAGAGAGAATATGTTAAGACCTACCCCAAAAATAAGCCCTACTTGGTCTTTTGTTGCCAAAATTAAGATAAGACCTGGGCTTATTTTCGGGGAAACACTGTAATTTGTTAGTGCATCTAAATATGCTAGTACATCTACCTCTCTCCTCCCCCCTGAGTGACAATGCTGCTGTCCAAAGGTGTCTCTGTTGCTCCTTGATCCACCTTTATACAGCAGGTGTGTTAGGGGCTGGATCATCAGATGAAAACAGAGGGGAAAAAAAAACTAAAAAAGAAAACTAATGCAACCACCACATCTGAGGATTGTTAATCTGCAATATATTAAAATTCTCTTATTGGCTTCAATACTGCTTTAAGTTAAAAGAAACTGGTACTGAGGAAGACTTCCAGGCCAACCCCACCATCTACAAATGCTACCTACCTGACCTATGACTTTGCTCTGATCTTTTTATGCATACACCGTTGGGGTCAACGACTTTGAAACTACGGAAACAAGAGAGAGACCATAACTGCCAATCAACTAGCATGTTCAGAGGATCAGAATTGGTAGACTAGCCTCCATTAATATCTCTCTCATGACTGGACTTCGTTCATAAATCCATATGGTCATCTGAAAAAATTCTATTACCATTTAGGGGCCGTCATCTGGAATTGGGGGGATCCAGATCTGTGCCTTATTAGGTTTCTTACTCATATAAGCCTGAAACAACAAGGCAATAATAGCCTGACATTTCGTTTTAAGCTGAGTTCATGTTATATGAGGCATAAAAATATGAGGACACATAGATTTATGGCTATAGAAGATGGCTAGGTCAGCGACTGTAAAAAATGGCCAAAGGGGACACTGAATTGAAATCCATTCCTGACTGCAATGATTTCATAAGTTTAACAAGCACACTAGGAATTGTTCCTGAATTGTCATGGTACGCCGCTAAAGAGCAGAACATCCAGGCTATATGGCTGCGTTCACCAGTTCATAATGTCCTAGAATTATACAGCTTCATTTTATTACTGTGTGTGCTGATTGACAGAACATCCGCATGACACCCAGTCCCCAAGGTAGAAAGTCTTCATTTCTATCCAAGAACGCGGAAATAAAACAATGTATTATATCATATGTTCCACGTTGAAGGTTAACAAGTGTGTGGTCTGAATGATGAAGCACTGCTAGAGAGTATTCTATACGTACTGTATATCAAGGTTGATGGGAACCTTTCGCTTTAATTTTAAAGCTGAATTATATGTAAGGCTGGGTTCACACTGATGCGAATTGGATGTGGGTTTCTCCGCATCCAATTTACATGACAGGAGAGCGTGCCCGGCGCTCAATGGAGCCAGTTCACACATCTTGGGGTGACTGCGGAGGAGTCTTGTGCGTCTTCTGGTCCATATCAGGTCTGAATTCAGCCAAAAATTCAGGCCTGATTCGTCCCTGAAACAGAGAACAGGGACACACCGGACCCCTGCTGTCAGTCGCATCCGAATCAAGTGTGAAGCCAGCCTAAAGGAGCTGTTTTTGCTGCCAAAGGATTTGTATTTCTGTCCATCAGTGCTGAGATTTACACAGCTCTGCCACACAGCACAGCAGGGTAGAGGACCTGATTTTTCTCTTCCTTACCTTAGGAACGTTTGCAGGTCTTGTCCTTCCCCCAGCCTGCGACTGTACAGTGACTGTAACTGGCCAACAGATAATCACAGCACAGTGATGAGTTCATCTCTCTGTCGTTCTACTCTCTCCTTCTATCAGTATGTTCCTTGACAGTACATGAGCTCTGCAGCTCTTTTTTCTTCTTCTGCCTCTCCCAGTCTGGACTCTCCTTTACACTGACTGCAAGGGGCTGGTATCAAGTCAAATCCAGGTTCAAACACTGCTTCATTTTAAAAAATACATTTAAAGCTCCATTTACCCTTGTGCGACTTGTCATGCAATTTTGGACATTAAAGTCGCATGACAAGTCATTCCTCATGTTTTCCATTGATAACCATTCATATATGGGCGACTTAAAGTTGCAGCAACTTCAAAGTAGTTCATGCCTACTTTGGTCCAACTTTCATGCAACTTGAGGGCCATGGACTTCAATGTTAACCCTCAAAAGTTGCATGAAAGTCATACTTGAATGTTATACAATGCAAGAGTTGTCCATTATCACTGGTCAAAGCCAAAGTCATATCCAAGTGGCACCCATCCAAAGTTGCGTCAAAGTTGCTCTCCAAAGTCTGCGCAACTTTGGAGTCATACAAGTATGAATGGAGCCCAGTGGTGCATTAGTGAATACAGAGCTGCATTATTTTGTCTTTTGTATCTGCCTGAAGTTCAGATTCAAAAGAAACCAGCCATGGTTTAACTACTAGGGCCCTTTCACACTGGGGCTGTTTGCAGGCGCTATTGCGCTAATAATAGCGCCTGCGAACCGACCCGAAAGTGCCGCTGCTTTGTCTCCAGTGTGAAAGCCCCGAGGGCTTTCACACTGGAGCGATGCGCTGGCAGGACGGGAAAAAAAGTCCTGCTAGCAGCATCTTCGGAGCGGTGAAGGAGTGGAGTATATACCGCTCCTTCACCGCTCCTGCCCATTGAAATCAATGGGACAGCGCGGCTATACCGCCGGCAAAGCGCCTCTGCAGAGGCGCATTGTGGTGGTTTTTAACCCTTTCTCGGCCGCTAGCGAGGGATAAAACCCCCCCGCTAGCGGCCGAATACCGACAGTAAAGCGCCGCTTACAATAGCGGCGCTTTACCGCCGCCCCCCCCCCCCCCCAAGTGTGAAAGGGCCCTTATTGCTAACCTTCTTTTGAAAATGTTAATTGCTCGGCTGTTATGTTAGCACTGACATGGTGATCACATGGCTTTTTTTTTATAAAACAAAGCCAATGAGATTTTCTGGTTTACAAACAATCTGCGTGGCAGTTTGAGGCTTATTTCTACGAAATTTTGGAGAAGACTAAATTGTTCATTTCATATGTAATAACGGCCTACATAACTATTTTAATTTTCTTTGTATATTGCAGTAAAAAGAAGTTTGGTGTGCCGACCTCCAATGAGCAAAGTGGTTTGCTCACCGGATGATCCTACCATAAGAGGAACCGAATGTACCAAAACTTGCCAGAACTATGAGTTTGAATGCCCAAGCTCCTTCTGTATTTCTGGCTGCCTGTGCCCTGAAGGAACGGTAAGAACCTCCAGAAATGTTATTTTCCTTTACATATACAGCAAGTAGAGCTGTACTTAATATAAGGGCTAGTGCCCACAGTAGCAGTGTAAAAGAGGAATCAGGAGCCCTAAATCGGAGTTGCAGCCTGTAAAAAAAAAAAAAAAAGTTAAAAGTCAGCAGCTACAAATACTGTAGCTGCTAACTCTTAATATAAGTACACTTACCTGTCCAGGGATCCCACGATGTCGGCACCCCAAGATGATTCGTCCATCGGCTTCGGGTGCAGGCGCCAGCATTGCAAGTAAGTGTAGCAATTACTCTCGGTGGAGCTGCTGGTTTAAAGCGGGCTGTTACCTTCACTTTCGCCACCTCTGTTTCACCGTCACCGGGTCTAGGGTCCCGTTGAGTTTACCTCTGGACAATGTAGGCACCAAACACTTGAGTATCTTTTCCAATGCTTTAATGAACCGGTAATAAAGGAAGTAGCAGGAAAGAGGTAGAAGGAAAGTTGCAGGGAAGCTCAAATACCTTTTATTAGTATTCTTTAGTACATTATTAGGAATTGAACACTTGTAGTTGAATGCACTACCCTTGTGGGATTCGATCTTTGCCCGCCTGGATAGGCCTCTCTCACTTGCCTAGCAGCCAGTACGTAGTACGAACAAAAGTCTCTGCCACAGACTTGTTTGGAATAAAACCCATATGATCCTCTGCCACAGGATGTAATGGTTTACGATGAATATCAGACACAGTACTTGAACCTTTAAGCCAACCCAGCAGTACTATGCAGTAAGATTACTTCAGGATACGTCCTCCAACTGAGTCACCAGGCCCCTCTCCAGACCAGCACTCTGCATGATCCTTCCATGACGGGTCCTCCCCTGGGATCTCCTAAGTTGTCCAGCTTCTTCACTCAGGATAGACAGCCCAGGACTATTCCTCTGCCGCTGTGGTAGGCCCCAGACAGGCCTCTGGGCCCACCCACACGCCGCAGCGACGTGGGCCTCCGGACCGGAGGACCACGAAGTGGTATTCCTAATGCATACCTGTCAGCCAGGAGGGCCAGCAGGTGGCTGAAAACGAACCCCTAAACATGGCGTCTGTCCCATAAATACCCTCTCCCAAAATGCAACTCGGAGGACCACCTCCACCAAGTTGTCTCCGGGACAGAGGAACACTCATACGCTTCAACACGTTGCCCTTCCAACACTGGCCCATGGTGACAACGACACCCACCGGCGCAGTGTGAAATTACACGCAACTCAGCCAAGCTGGAACAGAGGCAAATCTAACTTCACCTAACAAGTAACCCACTAGATTTATCTATTAGCAGTAGATTAAAAATCTACCAGCGCTACATAAGGGAAACCGGCAGTAAAGCCTTCAGGCTTCACAGTCTTACTGCGCATGCCAGGGGCGGAGCCAGAGTCTAGTCTCGGGAGGGGCACTGCCAGAAAATATATTTTTTTGGGGTAAATCTATCGGGGAAATGGCTGGTGTTGGCGCTTCAATCATCACGGCACCATAGTTGTTATGGTGTCAGGATGATTGAAGCGCATTATTACATTGTTATAAAAAATTAAATAGTTTAACTCACCATAATGCAGAATCAGTGGGAGCCTTGAGTGTGTCACTTGCCACGTCACCTGCCACACGTTGCGGATTGTCACTTGCCACGTCGCCTGTCACCAAATGCAGATTGTCACTTGCCACGTCGCCTGCCACCAAATGCGGATTGTCACTTGCCACGTCGCCTGCCACCAAATGCGGATTGTCACTTGCCACGTCACTTGCCACGTCGCCTGTCACCAGATGCAGATTGTCACTTGCCACGTCGCCTGCCACCAAATGCGGATTGTCACTTGCCACGTTGCATGTCACCAGATGCAGATTGTCACTTGCCACGTCGCCTGTCACCAGATGCAGATTGTCACATCACCTGCCACACATTGCGGATTGACAGTCACTTGCTCTGTCACTTTACTGCTAAGGTGGTCTCTTGTGTCCCAGAGTCAGGCAGCAGAATACCTCTCAGGCAGCAGAGAGATGATGTGATCTCCCTGCTGCCGTCGCTGCCTGCACAGTGAGGGGGAACTGCAGGGATGCAGGGCGGGCGCTGGACGGTAAGAGATGATGTCATGTCTCTGCTCCCCCGCCCGCCGGCTCCCTGATTGTCCAGCGGCACGCTCACACATGGAGCCGCACAGCTGCTCATCCGCGCTCTCGCCAACTGAGCCGCCGGACCAGCCCGCTGTCTCTCTCCCGCTGCCCGGTCTCTGTCATTCGTGGAGCTGCCCGCCGGCTCTCTCACCTATGGAGCCGCCCGCCGGCTCTCTCATCACCCTCATTCTCGGAGGGGGCAATTGCCCCGTTGCCCCCCCCCTGGATCCGCCCCTGGCGCATGCACGAGTCACACTGCTCCTTCTGAATGGTCCCGTCATCTTCTGGGACAAACGCAGGTCCCAGAAGGCAGCAGAGGGAAGGAGGAGGGGCCAGAAATGACGGGGATCGCGTGGCGATCTTACCAGGAAGAGGGAGCGGGTACCTGTCAAAACCAGGGTGCAACCAAGTGGAGCTTCCCCTTTTTGGTGGATCTCCGCTTTAAGGTAGAACTAAACTGAAAGGCAAAACTTTTTTTTCATTTTGGATAGAGCAAGGGAGGGTTAGGACCACTGTCAACTTTTTTTTTCGCCATCTGTGTCTCATTGCGGAAATTTCTCTTCACTTCCTGTCCCATAGCCAAACAGGAAGTGAGAGGAAATCCCTACAAATTAAGGGAATTCCTTTGGGTCGCCCAGGTCACCAGAACTAGTGTACTGACGGGACGATTTACCCTCTATTACTTTTCTGGGAAGAACCCGAAAATTTGGGATTTTCTTTTACTTTCACTTTCAATGATAATAATAAATAGGACAAATAGGGTGAATCTCCTTAATGGGGGGGGGGGGGGGGGGGCACAGATGGCAATAAAAACTGACAAGCATTTCTTTTCCCTCTCCACTCTATCAAAAATAAAAAAAAGTTTTACCTTTAGTTATACAGTACTTTAAAGAGTAACTCCACTTTTGTTGAGATTTTTAATAACTTTCGTTTACAATTGTTGTAATTGTATACGCTATATTATTATTTTTTTTATTTGCTAACTTTTTTTCCCACCAAAGTGGAGCTACTCTTTAAAGCTGAAGATTAGATTGACTTATCTGTAAAAGTCTTTTCACACTCGCAGTGCCCGGGCTTCGACAGTAAATCACTGATAATTTTAGCGGCGCTTTACCGTCGTTTTAGCTGCGATTTTCGGCCGTTTCTAACCCCCACTAGAGGCCGAAAAAGGGTTAAAAGCGCCAGCAAAATGCCGCTGCAGCGGCGCTTTGCTGCCCCTTCGGCGTCGCTGCTTATTGATTTCTATGGGCAGCGGCGCTTTAGGAGCTTTATATACACTGCTCCTAAAGTGCCTCAAAGAAGCTGCTAGCAGGACTTTTTTCGACGTTCTGCCAGCGCACCGCTCCAGTGTGAAAGTCGCCTGTAAATCGCCTCATTGTGAAAGGGGTCTTATAAAGTATCTCCCAGGACGTGCAGGCTGCTGGATTCTATAGAAATCTTTACTGCAGGGGTGCCCTGTCTTCTTCCTGCTGCTGATATGGCAGTGATGTGGGGGTTAACAGTCTCTATTAACAGCTCAGCTGCACTAAAGATGATCTGATGGGGACATGCCCTGTCCTGGCCAACAGTTTGTAGACATCTGACCATCACACCTGTAGAGGCTTGTTGAACATTCCATTTCAAAAGCATGGGCATTATTATGGGGTTACATCTCTATGCCCCTTTATGACTGTAATGGGGCGTACACACAGTCGGACTTTTCGACCGGAATGGTCTGACGGACGCCGACGGACCAAATCCGGCGGACAATCCGATCGTGTGTGGGCTTCACTGGACCTTCAGCAGACTTTTCCAGTCGCAAATCTGACGGACTTTAGATTTGGAACATGCGTCAAATCTTTATGTGGTAACTCCAACGGACCCAGAAATCCGCTCGTCTGTATGCTAGTCCGACGGACAAAAACTGACGCTAGGGCAGCTATTGGCTACTGGCTATCAACTTCCTTATTTTAGTCTGGTGTACGTCATCACGTACAAATCCGTCGGACTTTGGTGTGATCGTGTGTAGGCAAGTCCGCTCGTTAGAAAGTCTGCCGCAAGTCCGCCAAAAGTCCGTCTAAAGTCCGCTGGAAAGTCTGTCGGACCAGTCCGGTCGAAAAGTCCGCCCGTGTGTATGTGGCATAAGAGCTTCCAATCTTCTGGGAAGGCTTATCACAAGATTTTGAAGTATGTCTGTGGGAATGTGTGTCTATTCATTTGTGAGGTCAGGTAACGAGGTTGGATGAAAAGATCTAGCTTGCAATCAGAATTCCAATTCATTCCAAAGGTGTACAGTAGGATTGAGGTCAGTGCTCTGTGCAGGCCACTCGAGTTCCTCCATCAAACTTTTTTTTTAAGAATATGGCTTTATGTACAGGAGCATAGTGATTCTGGAACAGAAAGGGTCCTTCCCCAAACTGTTGGCACAAATATGGAAAAACACAGTTGTTTAAAATGTCTTTGTATGCTGTAGTATTACCAGGACCCCTCACTGGAAACACCTGAACTCAATATTTGGAGGAGGTCTACATACATTTGGCTATATAGTGGGGAGAATTGACCCCAGAGAGGGAAACGAAGAAGATCTAGGCAATGCCCTCAAAGTCACCAGGACAGAACACTTGGAAATCTTCCTAACGGGAACACAGGCAGCTTGCTAGCTGAGTAATTCATTAATAGAGCTTCAAGCTGATAGTAAATTTGCCTCAATTTATCTCAAGCTGCTACTGGATTTCCGTGTGGCTGTCTTTGTAAATCTCCCCCTCTGCTTCGATTTATCCTGTAGTTCTTCCAACCTGGAATTTTATATCACACAGCCTTAGTCCACCGAATTAGTGGGAATCTACAATAATTAAAGTTTTTCCTTCCAGTTGACAGATGGAATTAATCCAGAACACATACAGTACAAGTGACAAGTGATTTATAGTCTTATGGAGGTTAAACTCAAAAGCACATCTGGTTTTGTGTGCGGTTCCCCCGTTTTACAGATGCGTAATGCGAAGCACGCCGAGGTCAGCAGACTTGTTATAGACGTATAATGACCGAGTTCACAGCCAGTCCCAAGGGCCTCTACATTAAGGAAGATTTTCTCTCTTGTAGTGAAATATTATGGACTGATGTTGGATGTGTGTTATAGGCATAGTTTCTAGATGCCCACAGCAAGCAGTCAACCTTTCTCTGTCCTTTCTAAAGTCCATAGTTTACAAAATGAACAAGGGTCCTGATTGGTCTCTATAAGCAACAAGGATTTTTGTTTTCTTAACACACCATAAATGAGCCTTTTGTGTTATTGTGTTCTTATCCAAAACAGCAGATATTTTCTTACAGGAACTAATCAGATTAAGGCTGGGTTCACACTATTGCGAATTGGATGTGGGTTTCCTCTGCATCCAATTCGCATGTCAGGAGATCGTGACTGGCCCTCAACAGAGCCGGTTCACACATCTCCGGTGCGGCCCCAGAGCGAATTGCACAGGAGTCCTGTGCGTCTTCTGGTCCATTTAAGGTCCTAATTCAGGCAAAAATTTGGGCCGAAACCAGACCTGACACAGAGAACAGGGACGCACCGGAACCCTGCTGTGAGCCGCTCTGTACGGCAGTGTGAACCCAGCCTTAAACTTCCAGAGCAGGTCCAGTGCTGATTGGTGGCTGATTAATTAGTAATACCAGTTAAAATATAATGACCTATGTTGTCACCTAAAATTATGGGAAAGAAGGTGCCTGTAAAAGCCAATCCAGTATCATCCATCATTTTTCTGACCAATTAAATGTTAACTTTTTTTATCCTGAGTTCTTTCAGAATAATGCATTTTATTCTGCCCATTCTTATTGACTAAAATAGGCAACTGGAATTCCTTTATGTACAATAGATGATTTATTCGACACAACCATGCAAGAAGCAATGATCAAATGCAAACTAGTGTGATCCAAAGAGACCAATCAAATTGCAATGTGCCAAATCACAGGTTCAATGTTGAACTTTATATTAAAATAATGCTAAGAGAATGAGTATCTATAGAAGCTTTTATTTCAACTTATTAACTGCACAAGCAATACTAAACTTAAAGGGGTATTCTAGACTTAGGTTTTTACAAATAGCACAAAGCAGTGTAATTATTAAGGGGGCTTTTCCAGGATACTTACAATGAGTTTGCAGCAGAGTGCATCATACAATGAAATGAATATAAGCATATCACACTGCAACCAAATGCAGTGCTGTGAATGTAGCCAAATAATGTTTTTTTTTTTTTAAGAATGATTTTCAGAGACCCAAACTATTGCTAACTAAAATGTTTTTGGTAGGTATACATTTCTTTTTTTGCCACTAGGTGGCAGCCATGTGACAGAAACCATCATTTTGTCTGAAATGATAGCTATGTTTTCTTGATCTTCAAAATATTTTAATAAGATTGTGAGAAAGAGAGGAAGACATATAAGGCTCAGAAATCCATGGCTGTGAACACAAACAGCCATGGCGGCTAAAATAGACATACTTCATTACGACTTAGATTTATAGAATTATATTAGGGACTCTGCAAAGTTCTGTTTTACATTTCACAATGCCCTCACTACAGTAACAATGTGCAGCATAATGGAGCACTTATATGACTTTTAACATTCGGTTCGGATATCCAACTATTGCTGGTTTGGAAATCTCTGAAAGATATTATTGCAACAGCCTAGGCTTTCCTCTGTGTGATAATATAAAACCCAGGCTTGTTAAACTGTGCAAAATGCTTTCAGCAATCAACAGGAAAATGTCCCTGTCATTTCTTTCCAAAACCATATGGAATTTCAACCCTCCTCCACCCTAGGCAATCCAAGTAGACGTTCTCCTCCCCCCATGCCTGCCCACAACACAGTCACAGGGCACAGCGCATGCACAGTGGCCAGCCAGCTGTGAACCCACAAAGGACTCATATCGGTAATTACTAAAAGTAATTCGAAAAAATAAGGGCTCATTCAGCATGTTGTGGTCAGCATTTGGATGGCTCTTCAGAGAAATTTTGACAGGTGGTGCCTGCTTTAACCTCCCATTACCGTGCTGCAACCGCGTGCATTTCACACGGCTGCGGGTCACTTGCAGAGCCGCACTATTCATTTGAATGGATCTTGTTTGCCAGGGGTATCATTTTTGCCATGGCTGCGAAGCATAGCATCACAGCCATGGCATGTGTACATCCCTAGCCACTGCCTATCTTGCTAAAGGGGGTAGCGATTGGTGGGCAGTAAAAGCGCAGCTCAACTGTTGGTTTTTACTTCCCCCCAACCTCACGTGTGAATGAGCCCTAAGGGCGCATTCACACAGGTACTCTGGATTGCTCATGCAGCTGGAGCCGCCTGTTACTCTAAGGCCCCTTTCACATGGGCATAGCTCCCAACTGTTACTGATTTCGAGGGACTGTCTCGAATTTGGAGTAATATCCCTCTGTCCCTCATTTCTCCTCATTTGTCCCTCGATTTGGTCTGATCTTTAGAGTTGATAATAAAATGCACTTTTTATCTATCAAAAAGTGTTTTCCAGCCCTAAACCTTTCATCTGATTTCTAAATTGCTGCATTTGTAAATTTCAAAAGCCAATATAAAGGAATAGTAGTGGTAAAAAAAAAGCACTTTGTGGGTTTAACCAATCTTGTTTTTTTGTACAATTCTCCTTTAAGGGGGCGTGACAAGGGGTGTGTCCTATGCCTGAATACTTTTGCTGATCAGTGTCCCTTATTTCCATCTCAAAAAGTTGGGAGGTATGCATGGGCTGTCCGATCAGGTCTGCCTGTCAGTTTTTCAGCAGGGGTGATAAAAACAGTCATTGAAATTCTCTCTGTCTCTGGGCCAGGACTCACAGTGTCCCTTTAGCTTGGAATATTACTCTCTGATTCCAGCTGACAGGCTCTCAGGGCCGGTACAAGGAAGGGGCAGAAGGGGCCGATGCCCTGGGCAGGACAATTTAATAGAGGAAGGAGGGCGCAGGTGAAGTGCCAGTGGTGCCTGGACTATTATACACAGGCTGCACTAGAATACTGCACAGCCAGTCAGATGCAACGATGTGCCGAGTGCGCTCCTGCACCTGGCACAAGCCTAGGACGAGCCCTTCAGTTCACTTCCCTGTCAGGCGGAGTAATCTCCGCCCGACAGGCATTCCCTAGTCCCTTCCGGCGTGACGTCACTGAGAGGCCGGCTGGAAACTGGGAGTGAAGAGTAGCATGCCGGAGCTGTAAGTGTGATCTAGGAGAGGAGGAGAAACTAAGTAATATAGTAAGCCATCTGCAGATGGTTAACTCTTTTTTGGGTGGCTGAGTGGTGGTTAATAAATTACCCATGGTATTTTCGTAATATGCATTATGAAGGGGTTAATGTGTATTGTCACTGATGCATTAGTGACAAGTGGCAGTTAATTAACCCCCTTGGGCTGCATATTACAAATACCATTGGTAATTAACCACTTGCCAACCAATCGCGGTACATATACTGCGACGGGGTGGCAGCTACAAGCACCGCGACATACCCATATGTCACTGCCTGTTTCAGCCTAGGGTCACACTGTAGCGAACACAGACATCGCATGTGATTCGCACCCGCACTGCAGTGCCGATCACATGCGATGTCTGTGCAACGCGAGTGAACTTGCATGGGATTCACACAAAAAAGGTGCAGGGACTTATTGATCACTGCACTGGAATCGGATTGCATGGGTGTTCTCACCCATGCGATCCGATTCCTTTTCGAATCCACAAGTCACACTGCGATCCGATCTGGGGGTGTCCTTAACATTGTATTAACACCCGCAGCGGTTCGCAGAGGGCAGTGTGAACTGCCTGTGGGAGAGATGCGATGCGGGAATTGGCGCTGGAATCGCACTGGTTCTCGCATCGCTACAGTGTGAACCTAGGCTTAGGGTTTCAGGTGCATGCCCCCGCCCGCCTACTCCCATGTAATTCGACACAGTGGGAGTCTGTCAGCAGATCACGGCCAATGATTCATGGCCGGGACCTATTGACTGGCTGTGTCCAATCACAGCCCTGTGTTGACAATCAACACAGGGCTCTGTCCAGAGGGAAGGTTCGCTTTCAAAGCATGAAAAATAAGCAAATCAGTCTATGATAAAAATCAGTACACAGTACACACATTACACATAGTTATGCACACAATTAACTCCTTGTATGCCCCTAGATATTAACCCCTTCTCAGCCATTGTCATTAGTACAGTGTTGGTGCATTATATTAGCACTGATCAGAGTATAAGGCTACATTCAGGACCTAGGCGTTCCGGAGCTTCTTTTGGGCAACAGGATCCCCATAATTTTGTTGCGATTTGTCAGGGGACAGTTGCCACAAAATTGCACCACGATTGGGCTGCCATTGAAAGTAACAGGATCGCAAGCGTGTCTGTCCGGTGATTTGGGAATTGGGAATGCCTAGGTGTGAACTGAGCCTTAGTGTCACTAGTGATGTCAGTTGGCATTAGTCAGTTCCAGTTAACGTCACTATCATAGTCACACTATAAGTCGCTCCTTCTTTACAAACAGGGGTCGGGGGCGCAGTTTGCCATTGTTCCGGCACTGCAGGCTCTCCCTGTGTACTCCCAAGGCAGGTCTTCAGTGACACCCCTCTTGATCCCTGAAAGGTTTTTGTGGCTGAGCAGACTCAGTAGTGACTGGGATCCTGTTGAGCAGAGTCGGCAGTAAAGCTTTGCAGAGCCCAGAGCAGCTTAAAACAATCACACATGAAAAAGCTCTGCTGGTTACAGGAGAGAAAAACAAAATTTTGCTAACCAAAAAAAAAAAAAAATTAGCAGCCTGGTAGGAGGGTGCTACATGTCTGTGGGAATTTGTGCTCATTATTTTGTGAGGTCTGGTTATCCATGATGCAAGCCTGGCTTGCAATTGGCTATCAAATTCATTCCAAAGGTTCCTCCGCTTCATTTCAAGTTCCTCCGCATCTTAAACTATTGCTGGTTTTGAGATCTGCTGAAAGATGTTATACAACAGCCTCAGTTTTCCTCTATGACTATGTGAAAGTGTAGGGTAGGGCACAGATGTGGCCTGTGGTATCTACCCTAGCTGGCCACTAGTTTAGCGGGTAGCTAACGGAGTGGTAGCTGTTACTGGGAAAGTGGTCACCTGTATTTTCTATGGTTGGACCTTCAAGGCTCAGGGTGTATTTACCAGGCTTTTACTGTGGTGGTTCTGTTTTGGGGGGAAGTCTGGTGGTGCTAAAGGATTACTCACATCACTCTGCTAGATGCTGGACTCTGGGACACCTCCTGTAGATACTGGCCTCTCCTCCTAACTCTACTGTGTGAACTCTACTATGGACAATTAGTAACGTTAAATCTGTGTGCAGTAACTCCTCATGAAATGCATACTTGTACACTGTTATTAATTTAGTAAACTATTGAATGGTCACTTTATGGCGCAGACTTCACTTTCCTCTAACCTGCACAGGAACATTTCCCAGAAACAGACCTTCTCATTGTGATTACAATTGAGGCCATTGCAAGCTAAGCCAGTGACAGGTGTGGGACTATTTTAGGGAGTGCTGGTTAGGTCAGGCTGGGTTGTCCTTTCTGTCTTCCCTAAGTCACCAGTGCTGGGATTATGAGGGCACCATACTGAAAGTACTCAAGGGAACAAAAGACTCCACCAGGGGCTGGGCAGGATACAAGAGTACTGTAGAAACCAAACATCTAAAGGCCCATACATACACGATCTGAATTTTTGACAACAAACATGCAAATTAGCTGTTTTAAGGCAACATCTGACCGTGTGTACGCTCCATCGGACAAACTTTTTCAGTTTTCATCGGACTTTTGTTGGCTGTGCGGACGGACAAACTTTCTGGCAACAAAAGTCCAATGGAGCAAAGTCAGATCGTGTGTACAGAAAACCATAGGACTTTTGTACAAAGTACAAACATGCATGCTCAGAACCAATGCAAAAGATCAGACAACAATACAGAAGTTGACCAAAGGTGGCGGTAAAGAGCAGAAAAACCACGTGATTTGGTGAAAGTTGGCTGAAAAAGTCCTGCCGTGTGTATGCAATACAAGTTCACGGCCGACGCCCTTTGTACAAAAATCCACGGGAAAGTTTGTACAAAGTCTGATCGTGTGTATGAGGCTTTAGACAGAATACACTTTCTGCAGTTTAAAATGGGCAGGGAAATCCAGTGTATGGTTATCTGTCATGTATCCCATGTGTCCCATACATCCAAGAGTACAATGCAGAACAGTGGTCCATCAACAGGCCAAAAGAACCACACTCTAACTCCTCTGGGGATGGGGATGGCAGCCCATATACCTGATGTGCTGTGCTGGTATCTTTTGGAGATACACGCTTTTTGAACTTTTAGGAAATAGAAAAAAGGTAGAAATGAGTGCACAGTATGGCTCCTATAATATTTTAGAAGCAGCGGGCTAGTAAATATAAAGAGGAAAGGATCACCACTACTCCCAACCAGCCCAGGTGAACAAATGATAAAGAGCAGCATCAGCCTATATGTCTCCACCAAACTTTACACCCTGATGCATTTTGCCCTGCGCACCGGGGCTTAGTCATAGGTGACCGGTGACCCTGCTCTGGGACAAAGGGTTATAAAGGGTTATACTTTCCCCTCCAATTTGAGCAGTGACATACACTGTATTGTCAAAAGGAAGGTCCATAAAGACATGGATGAGTGAGTTTGGGGTGGAGGAACTTGACTGGCCTGCACAGAGTCTTGACCTCAACCCGATGGAACACCTTTGGGATGAATTAGAGCGGAGACTGCGAGCCAGGACTTTGCCTCAAACATCAGTGCCTGACCTCACAAATGCGCTTCTGGAAGAATGGTCAAACATTCCCATAGACACACTCCTAAATCTTGTGGACAGCCCTCCCAGAAGAGTTGAAGCTGTTATAGCTGCAAAGGGTGGGCCAACTCAATATAGAAACCTACGGACTAGGACTGGGATGCCATTAAAGTTCATGTGCGTGTAAAAGAAAGCGTCCCAATGCTTTTGATAATATAGTACAGCCCTAAACTTCTCCAACAGAGAATACAGAATTACGGCCCTAAACTAGGGGGTATCAACTAATTGTTCCACACTAGTACATTTTTGGAGCAGCATGCCATTTTTTTAAATGTAAGTCAAAACTTGAAAAGAATACAAATCACACTGCTGTACTTATAAGCCTAGATTGTGATTTAACACAGTATATATCATTGCCCTAAAACAGTCAATCAGGTGCCAGACGATTCTGGCCACAAAAGCAACAAAAGCAGAAATGCAAAATGTTTTTGTGAACAACATTATTATTTGCTTCTGTTTGTACTTTAAATAGGCAATAGTGTTTTGAGCCTTCAAATTTATGTCAAAATTTTAGAGTTCAAGCCTTAAAGTAGAACTATGGCCTCCCATTAAAAAAATACATGCTGCAGCACTTAATTTTAAATCCATCTGTACTTAGCATTTTCTTTTAGCATCCCCTTCCAAAACAGTCCACCTAATGAATCTTCCTATGATGGTGTGAGAATAATGCTGCACTGCTCCTGAAGCAGTGCCTCAGAGCAGAGTTTCCACTTTCATGTAGGCAGTGCTTGCTGTGTGGTACAGTAGAATGAAATAATGTTGCATGGGGGGGAACCTGTAGCTTGTCAGTCAGAATCTGGCCACACCTATCATGCCATGGCTTTCCAGATTGGCAGCACTGCCTCTGCTGCTGAAATCCTCCCATTGTGAGCTGCAGTGTTTGGGAAGTGAAACGTGAGACACGAATGAAGGAAGATTTGGCTCAGTCAGGGAAGTTAAAGAAAGTTTTTGGTTTAAGAGAGAAGTTTAAAAATGAAAAAAACAAACATACATACTTACCTAGGTTGTCTGCAGCATCAGTCTGATGCTGCATCTGTCCCCCATTTCCTTTAAAACCGAGAACTAAGAGATCAAAGACTGCTGATTGCTCAGTTCTCTGCCTTCAGTGAGCAGAGAGCTGGTGACTGTCAGTCACCGCTCTCTGCTCTGCCCCTCACTGGAGCATCAGGCACCTGTAGAGGGGGCGGGAGCAGTGTGCTGAGAGGCTGAGACAGCTGCCAGTTAGGAATCTGGGTGGATCCTGACATAAGTCTGGATCTCTCCAGAGCCTGGACCGGCTGAGTGATGCCAGCCAACAGTGGACTTTAGTCCGCTGTTGGCTGAATACAGGCCACAGGAGTGCAGAACTAATTGCACACCTGTGACGCACAGGAAAAGTAGGGTCAAAAGAGCTTTGGCCCTACTTCTTCTTTCATTTATGAAGCTTGTGTATCACATAGTAACTGGATTGGGGACTTGTTTGAACCTTCATATAGAAGTTTCTTTTTGTACTTGCTGAACAAAGAAACAGTGACAGTACTGCTACTTTTTGGATTTCTAGGTCCGCCACGATTCCAGCTGCATCTATCCATCCAGATGTCCATGTACTCATGCAGGAAAAGAATACGCTCCTGGAAAGTCAGTGGAAATTGACTGCAACACATGGTTGGTGTACCATTTTTTTTCTTTTATTAATTTATATTTCAATGATACACAGCATAAAACTTTAAACAGCAATTAAAATGACAATTCTATCAAAGTTATTATACCTATTTAAGGCACTCCCATCTAGACTAAATAAAGTAATTATTACTAAATTCCAAACAGAGATTAACAAGTTTATATGGTTAAATTCCCACCCACGTCTATCGAGATTAGTATTATATAAATCACAAAAGAACGGAGGTCTGGGTCTCCCAGATTTCTGGTTATATTACTTAGCCGCTAGATGGTCACAAATTGCACAATGGCATATTCCCAACCCCAAGATCCCATGGGTCAGGTTTGAAAAAGACTCAATTCTACCATATTCTATTTCAAGTATCTTGTGGAGAAATACAATGGGGAACACAACAACTTCACATCATTCTCTTCTCTTAAATCTAGACATCAGATCCCCAATAATAAATTTAATAAATTTCTCTACATCAGACACTTTTTTAGCACATATTTTCAAATAACAAACTCACACCCACCATCATTCTTCGAAAACATGTCTAAAGTCACCAAGAAGAACTGGACTGATATCAGAAATGTACTCTAATCTAATTAAAAACATAGAACAAAACAAACTCCCCTATATGCACAAATGGGAACAAGAATGTGATTTTACGTTCTCAACTGAAAACTGGGACAATTGCATCAATAACCTACACAAATGCACCAGATCAATCACAATTAAAGAGACCGCAATTAAATTATTCACTAGATGGTATTATACTCCGGTTAAAATTCATGCCATTTTCCCCACAACTTCTCAGACTTGCGTCAGAGGTTTTAATGCCACAGGTACATTCTCACACATTTTCTGGAACTGTGAGAAGGTCACATACAGTGGCTTGCGAAAGTATTCGGCCCCCTTGAACTTTTCAACCTTTTGCCACATTTCAGGCTTCAAACATAAAGATATACAATTTTTATTTTTTTGTGAAGAATCACCAACAAGTGGGACACAATTGTGAAGTGGAACGAAATCTTTTGGATTTTTGAAACTTTTTTAACTAATAAAAAAATGAAAAGTGGGGCGTGCAAAATCATTCGGCCCCCTTGCGTTAATACTTTGTAGAGCCACCTTTTGCTGCGATTACAGCTGCAAGTCGCTTGGGGTATGTCTCTATCAGTTTTGCACATCGAGAGACTGAAATTCTTGCCCATTCTTCCTTGCAAAACAGCTGGAGCTCAGTGAGGTTGGATGGAGAGCGTTTGTGAACAGCAGTTTTCAGCTTTTTCCACAGATTCTCGATTGGATTCAGGTCTGGACTTTGACTTGGCCATTCTAACACCTGGATACGTTTATTTGTGAACCATTCCTTTGTAGATTTTGCTGTATGTTTGGGATCATTGTCTTGTTGGAAGATAAATCTCCGTCCCAGTTTCAGGTCTTTTGCAGACTCCAACAGGTTTTCATCCAGAATGGTCCTGTATTTGGCTGCATCCATCTTCCCCTCAATTTTAACCATCTTCCCTGTCCCTGCTGAAGAAAAGCAGGCCCAAACCATGATGCTGCCACCACCATGTTTTACAGTGGGGATGGCGTGTTGAGGGTGATGAGCTGTGTTGCTTTTACGCCAAACATATCGTTTTGCATTGTGGCCAAAAAGTTCGATTTTGGTTTCATCGGACCAGAGCACCTTCTTCCACATGTTTGGTGTGTCTCCCAGGTGCCTTGTGGCAAACTTTAGACGAGACTTTTTATGGATATCTTTGAGAAATGGCTTTCTTCTTGCCACTCTTCCATAAAGGCCAGATTTGTGCAGTGTACGACTGATTGTTGTCCTATGGACAGACTCTCCCACCTCAGCTGTAGTTCTCTGCAGTTCATCCAGAGTGATCATGGGCCTCTTGGCTGCATCTCTGATCAGTCTTCTCCTTGTCTGAGCTGAAAGTTTAGAGGGACAGCCAGGTCTTGGTAGATTTGCAGTGGTCTGATACTCCTTCCATTTCAAAATGATCACTTGCACAGTGCTCCTTGGGATGTTTAAAGCTTGGGAAATCTTTTTGTATCCAAATCCGGCTTTAACCTTCTCCACAACAGTATTACGGACCTGCCTGGTGTGTTCCTTGGTCTTCATGATGCTCTCTGCGCTTTCAACAGAACCCTGAGACTATCACAGAGCAGGTGCATTTATACAGAGACTTGATTACACACAGGTGGATTCTATTTCTCACCATCAGTCATTTAGGACAACATTGGATCATTCAGAGATCCTCGCTGAACTTCTGGAGTCAGTTTTCTGCACTGAAAGTAAAGGGGCCGAATAATTTTGCACGCACCACTTTTCAGTTTTTTAATTGCTAAAAAAGTTTAAAATATCCAATAGATTTCGTTCCACTTCACAATTCTGTCCCACTTGTTGGTGATTCTTCACAAAAAATTAAAATTTTATATCTTTATGTTTGAAGCCTGAAATGTGGCAAAAGGTTGAAAAGTTCAAGGGGGCCGAATACTTTCGCAAGCCACTGTATATATGGAAGCAATTAGAAAAAATTGCTTCCAAAATTTCAGATAGTAATATAAACTTCACTCTCCACAATTGTTTCCTATTTTCCACTATCACTGGTCTCACCACCCATAATATGAGACTGATCCACACAATATGTGTAGCAATACATTGGTTGAGAGCATTCCATTGCAAATCCTCATCAGTCCCCCTAACACAATTGAAAACCAGAATTAATAATATTAATCTTATGGGAAAAACATTCCACACGCTACAGAACACCAATCATTTTTATATTAAGAAATGGGACCCATGGCTTAACCTTTCCAATCTTTTTTTCAACCCTGAATGACATTACTAGTAACCTATGTCCGAAGAACATTATAAAATATGTATATATACAATAATCATAGAGTTTAATGTTAAAATGTTAACATACTACAACAGAATTTATATATCAACAATTACAGATTACATTTTGATCTTTCTTATGTGTAAACATTCTGTATTGTACTTTCTTTTTTTATATATGACAAAGCTTTTTGTACCACTTTTTGTATCAAATAAAAATAGTTTGTAAACAAAAAAAGTCTTTAAATAGCAATAGGAATTATTCACATCAGCATGTTCCCCAGAAGAGTTTTAACATATTGTACCTATTAAGAATACCCACAGCATGATGCCTGAAGAAGGGATCTAAGTTATCTTGAAAGCTTGCATCTTTAATAAAGTAAAGCCCAACTCCAGGAAAAGTCTTACTTGTTTTTGTCTAGGGGATGGTAAAAGCACTTTTAATTACCCCCATGGGCCAGCATTGGACTGTCCCTCAACATCCTCACATCCATTGCACATATATACACTCAAGTTCCATTATCACTGGTTTTGTTTGACCTTCTGAATTACTAGTGGAAGATGCTTCTCTGCAAGGAGACCTGGAACTCCTTAGGATTGCCACACTGGCGAGAGATGACAGGCAAGCTACAGGGGGAACAGAATGCCAAACCGTAAGGCAGGGACATATTTAGAACCAGGTAGAATGTCACAGCAGGCAACAAACAGAGATAATCAAGAACCAGGAGGGAAGTCAAGGCAGGTAGCAGACCTACAAAGTCAGGAACTGAAAAGAAAACCAGAGCAGGCAGCAGTTAGACATAGTTAGGAGCCAGGTGGGAGGAGAAGCAGGCAACAGACATATATGGTCAGGACCCAGACTGAAAGTCAGAGCTGGCAGCAGACAGACACAGTTAAGAGACAAGTGGAAGGAGAGGGCAGGCAACAGACATGTGAGGTCAGGACCCAGATTGAAGGTCAGAGCTGGCAGAAGACATATTTAAGAGCACAGTGGGAGGAGAGGGCAGGCAACAGACATATGTGGCCAGGACCCAGACTGAAAGTCAGAGCTGGCAGCAGACAGACATAGCTAAGATCCAGGTGAAAGGAAAGGTCAGTCAAGAGACATATGTGGTCAGGACTAGGGATGAGCTTCGTGTTCGAGTCGAACCCATGTTCGACTCGAACATCGGCTGTTCGACCGTCCGTCGAATTGCGAACGTTATGGGCCGTTCGCGCCAAATTCGTGTGGCGCATCACGGCCCATAATTCACTGCGGCATCGCAGTGCATTGCTGGCTGATGATTGGCCAAGCATGCACTATGACCCGCATGCTTGGCCAATCACAGCGCCGTCAGTAGAGAGAGCTGTAATTGGCCAAAGCCAGGGTGGCTTTGGCCAATTATGGCTCAGGGGATTTAGTACACGCCCCACACTATATAAGGCCGCCTGCACGGCGGCCCTGTGTAGTGTGTTCCGGTGTGCTGATAGAGAGAGAGACAGACAGTGTCATTTGATTTGAGAGCTAGATTAGGCTAGATCTGTTCCTGCTCTTTACATTTAGTGCAGTGCGTCCTGCTCACAGTGTTCAGCTAGATCTGTTCCTGCTCTTTACATTTAGTGCAGTGCGTCCTGCTCACAGTGTTCAGCTAGATCCGTTCCTGCTCTTTACATTTAGTGCAGTGCGTCCTGCTCACAGTGTTCAGCTAGATCTGTTCCTGCTATTTACATTTAGTGCAGTCAGTGCGTCCTGCTCACAGTGTTCAGCTAGATCCGTTCCTGCTATTTACATTTAGTGCAGTCAGTGCGTCCTGCTCACAGTGTTCAGCTAGATCCGTTCCTGCTATTTACATTTAGTGCAGTGCGTCCTGCTCACAGTGTTCAGCTAGATCCGTTCCTGCTATTTACATTTAGTGCAGTGCGTCCTGCTCACAGTGTTCAGCTAGATCCGTTCCTGCTATTTACATTTAGTGCAGTCAGTGCGTCCTGCTCACAGTGTTCAGCTAGATCCGTTCCTGCTATTTACATTTAGTGCAGTGCGTCCTGCTCACAGTGTTCAGCTAGATCCGTTCCTGCTATTTACATTTAGTGCAGTGCGTCCTGCTCACAGTGTTCAGCTAGATCCGTTCCTGCTATTTACATTTAGTGCAGTGCGTCCTGCTCACAGTGTTCAGCTAGATCCGTTCCTGCTATTTACATTTAGTGCAGTCAGTGCGTCCTGCTCACAGTGTTCAGCTAGATCCGTTCCTGCTATTTACATTTAGTGCAGTGCGTCCTGCTCACAGTGTTCAGCTAGATCCGTTCCTGCTATTTACATTTAGTGCAGTGCGTCCTGCTCACAGTGTTCAGCTAGATCCGTTCCTGCTATTTACATTTAGTGCAGTCAGTGCGTCCTGCTCACAGTGTTCAGCTAGATCCGTTCCTGCTATTTACATTTAGTGCAGTGCGTCCTGCTCACAGTGTTCAGCTAGATCCGTTCCTGCTATTTACATTTAGTGCAGTGCGTCCTGCTCACAGTGTTCAGCTAGATCCGTTCCTGCTATTTACATTTAGTGCAGTGCGTCCTGCTCACAGTGTTCAGCTAGATCCGTTCCTGCTATTTACATTTAGTGCAGTGCGTCCTGCTCACAGTGTTCAGCTAGATCCGTTCCTGCTATTTACATTTAGTGCAGTCAGTGCGTCCTGCTCACAGTGTTCAGCTAGATCCGTTCCTGCTATTTACATTTAGTGCAGTGCGTCCTGCTCACAGTGTTCAGCTAGATCCGTTCCTGCTATTTACATTTAGTGCAGTGCGTCCTGCTCACAGTGTTCAGCTAGATCCGTTCCTGCTATTTACATTTAGTGCAGTCAGTGCGTCCTGCTCACAGTGTTCAGCTAGATCCGTTCCTGCTATTTACATTTAGTGCAGTGCGTCCTGCTCACAGTGTTCAGCTAGATCTGTTCCTGCTATTTACATTTAGTGCAGTCAGTGCGTCCTGCTCACAGTGTTCAGCTAGATCCGTTCCTGCTATTTACATTTAGTGCAGTGCGTCCTGCTCACAGTGTTCAGCTAGATCCGTTCCTGCTATTTACATTTAGTGCAGTGCGTCCTGCTCACAGTGTTCAGCTAGATCCGTTACTGCTATTTACATTTAGTGCAGTGCGTCCTGCTCACAGTGTTCAGCTAGATCCGTTCCTGCTATTTACATTTAGTGCAGTCAGTGCGTCCTGCTCACAGTGTTCAGCTAGATCCGTTCCTGCTATTTACATTTAGTGCAGTGCGTCCTGCTCACAGTGTTCAGCTAGATCTGTTCCTGCTATTTACATTTAGTGCAGTCAGTGCGTCCTGCTCACAGTGTTCAGCTAGATCCGTTCCTGCTATTTACATTTAGTGCAGTGCGTCCTGCTCACAGTGTTCAGCTAGATCCGTTCCTGCTATTTACATTTAGTGCAGTGCGTCCTGCTCACAGTGTTCAGCTAGATCCGTTCCTGCTATTTACATTTAGTGCAGTGCGTCCTGCTCACAGTGTTCAGCTAGATCCGTTCCTGCTATTTACATTTAGTGCAGTGCGTCCTGCTCACAGTGTTCAGCTAGATCCGTTCCTGCTATTTACATTTAGTGCAGTCAGTGCGTCCTGCTCACAGTGTTCAGCTAGATCCGTTCCTGCTATTTACATTTAGTGCAGTGCGTCCTGCTCACAGTGTTCAGCTAGATCTGTTCCTGCTATTTACATTTAGTGCAGTCAGTGCGTCCTGCTCACAGTGTTCAGCTAGATCCGTTCCTGCTATTTACATTTAGTGCAGTCAGTGCGTCCTGCTCACAGTGTTCAGCTAGATCCGTTCCTGCTATTTACATTTAGTGCAGTGCGTCCTGCTCACAGTGTTCAGCTAGATCCGTTCCTGTTATCTTCCTACTGACAGGCAGGCTTGTCTGGTTACAGTATATAAAGCTACCTGAAGAAAATTACAGGTGTTCTATCCCAGCTTAGTGCAGCTACAGGCCATTAGTATGTCTGGAAGGCCAAGAAGGAGAGGCAGACAGTCACAAGCCAATAAGAGAGGGCAAGCAGGCTCTGTGTCTAGTGCTGGTCGTGGAGACGGTGCATCCTCATCAGCACGTGGCCATGGGACACGCTTGGCCTTTTTTTCGGCAGCTGGCCGTGTTGAGCCGCAACATGCGGAAAACTTGGTCGAGTGGATGACCAAGCCGTCCTCATCCTCCTCATCCTCTCTCACCCATGCCCAGGGTGCTTTGTCTGGCAAAGCAGCGGCCTCTTCCCTCAGCTCAATGTCATCAGTGACTCCTTCCCTAGCTCCACCATGTCCTCATGAGGATTCCCTCGAACTGTTTGACCACAGTGTTGGGTACATGCTCCAGGAGGATGCCCAGCGTTTGGAAGGCTCTGATGATGATACTGAGCTCGATGAAGGCAGTAACATGAGCACGGACAGAGGGGGTGCCCAAGAAGGACAGCAATCTGGCAGTCATGCTCCCCCTGCTGCAGCATACTGCCAGGTTTGCTCCAGTGATGAGGAGGGAGGGGATGATGAGGTCACTGACTCAACGTGGGTGCCTGATAGGAGAGAGGAGGAGGAGGAGGAGGAGGAGGCGGCACATCACCAACGAGGCAGGATGCCCTCCAGGGGCCAGCCTAAGGGCAGCACATTGACTGCATCACACCCCAAAGCTCCACATGTGCAGGGCGCTGCAGTCTCTGCGCGTTATTCAAAAAGTTCTTTGGTGTGGGCCTTTTTTGAGACGAGTGCATCAGATCGCACCGCTGCTATTTGCAACATATGTCTCAAGCGTATCTCGCGTGGCCAAAACATCTCCCGCTTGGGTACCACATGCTTGACCAGACATATGTTGACCTGCCATGCAGTTCGTTGGCAAGCATATCTAAAAGACCCACACCAAAGAACAAAGAGGATCTCTCCTTGCTCCTCATCAGCTGAGATTTCCAACCCCACTAGACCTTCAGTCCTCTCTGAGACCTGCAGTGAGAGGAATGAAGGTGTAGAATTAGGTGTGTCACAGCCAAGTACTTGTGGGCAATCTGCTTTTGGTACACCGACGCCAGATTGTACCAGGCAAATTTCCCTGCCCCAGCTGCTGCACCGCCGAAAGAAGTTTGCTCCCAGCCATCCACATGCCCAGCGGTTGAATGCTAGCTTGGCAAAATTGCTAGCACTTCAACTGCTGCCTTTTCAGTTGGTAGACTCTGCCCCCTTCCGTGAGTTTGTGGAATGTGCGGTTCCTCAGTGGCAGGTACCCAAACGCCACTTTTTCTCACGGAAGGCGATTCCAGCTCTCTACCGGCATGTGGAAGGCAATGTCCATGCCTCGCTGGACAGGGCGGTCAGCGGTAAGGTGCATATTACCGCTGACTCATGGTCCAGCAGGCATGGACAGGGACGTTACTTAAGTTTCACGGCGCATTGGGTGACTCTGCTGGCAGCTGGGAAGGATGCAGGACAAGGTGCAGTAGTGTTGGAGGTTGTTCCGCCACCACGCCTCCAAAATGCTGATTGTGACACACCTCTCTCCTCCACCCCCTCCTCTTCTTCTTCCTCCATGGCCTCTTCCTCGGAACCAGCGGTGCTCCGTAGGCGTTCAAGGGGCTACGCAAGTACGCAGGCCAAAAGATGCCATGCGGTGCTTGAGCTGGTGTGCTTGGGGGACAGGAGCCACACTGGGGCAGAGGTTCTGTCAGCTCTGCAGGGGCAGGTTCAGAGGTGGTTGACGCCACGCCAACTTAAGGCAGGAATGGTGGTTTGCGACAATGGCACCAACCTCCTCTCTGCCCTCCGACAGGGACAACTGACCCATGTGCCCTGTTTGGCTCACGTCCTTAACTTGGTGGTGCAGCGGTTCTTGGGCAGGTACCCGGGCTTACAGGATGTCCTGAGGCAGGCCAGGAAAGTCTGTGTGCATTTCCGCCGGTCATATAATGCCAGTGCTCGGCTGACGGACCTCCAAAAGGAGTTTAACCTGCCCAAGAACCGCCTAATCTGTGACATGCCCACCAGGTGGAACTCGACATTGGCCATGCTGCAGCGGCTGCACACGCAGCAGAGGGCCATAAATGAGTACCTGTGCGACTATGGCACCAGGACAGGGTCAGGGGACCTTGTTTTTTTTTCCCCACGCCAGTGGGCCATGATCAGGGATGCATGCACTGTCCTGTCACCATTCGAGGAGGCCACGAGGATGGTGAGCACTGACAGTGCATGCATCAGTGACACTGTCCCCCTTGTCCACCTGTTGGAGCACACGCTGCGTGGAATAATGGACAGGGCACTTGAGGCAGAACAGAGGCAGGAAGAGGAGGACTTCCTTAGCTCTCAAGGCCCCCTTTATCCAGACAGTGTTCCTGCGTGCCCGCCGATCACACAGGAAGAGGACGAGGAGGAGGAGGAGGAGGAGGAGGAGGAAGATTGTGTCAGTATGGAGGTGGAGCCTGGCACTCAGCATCAGCAGTCTTTAAGGGATCAGTCCCAAGGAACACATGGACTTGTACGTGGCTGGGAGGAGGTGGCTGCGGACGTTATTGTCCTTAGTGACCCAGAGGACTCCGGACCGAATGCCTCAGCAAACCTACGCTGCATGGCCTCCCTGATCCTGCAAAGCCTGCGTAAGGATCCTCGTATTCGTGGTATCAAGGAGAAGGACCAATACTGGCTGGCAACCCTCCTTGATCCACGTTACAAGGGTAAGGTTGCGGACCTTATCTTGCCATCGCAGAGGGAGCAGAGGATGAAACATCTTCGGGAGGCCTTGCAGAAAGGTCTGTGCAACGCGTTCCCAGAGACTGGGAGGTTACAAACTCCTGTTTCTGGACAACGTGTTGCTGAGGCTTCGGTCAGTCAAAGAAGGAGCGGTGGAGAAGGTGGCCGTCTGACCGATGCGTTCAGACAATTTTTTGGTCCGCAGCCCCAAGGTATGATCGGTTCCAGCAACCATCGCCAGCGTCTGTTTTACATGGTGCAGGAATACCTAGGGGCAAGATCAGACTTGGACACCTTTCCCACCGAAAATCCTCTGGGTTACTGGGTCTTGAGGATGGATCACTGGCCAGAGCTTGCACAGTATGCAATTGAGCTACTGGCCTGTCCTGCATCCAGCGTTCTTTCGGAACGCACATTCAGTGCTGCTGGAGGCGTGGTAACCGATCACAGGGTGCGTCTGTCCACTGACTCGGTCGATCGGCTGACCTTCATAAAAATGAATCAGTCTTGGATCACCACCAGCTACCAAGCACCTGATGCTGATGTAACTGAATAATTTTTTTCAGATCCCTTCAAAGACTGCCTATGCTGATGCTGAGTGACTATCCCTGAGTAATTATCCTCTTCCTCCTCAATCATCACGCTGATAGCTTGTAAGAACATTTTTGGTTCTGGGCGCCACCACCAGTGCCTAAGGCACAATTTTTCAGCCCCTGTATAACAGGGGCGTGTAATTACAATTTTTGATGTAATACTTTGCAGCACGGCTCGTTCCTGCATTCCAACTAGAGTGTCTGTGAGGGGTTGCAGTGTTGTGGCACCAGCACCAGTGCCTAAGGCCCAATTTTTCTGCCCCTGTCTAACAGGGGCGTGTAATTACAATTTTTGATGCAATACTTTGCAGCAGGGCTCGTTCCTGCGTTCCAACTAGAGTGTCTGTGAGGGGTTGCAGTGTTGTGGCACCAGCACCAGTGCCTAAGGCCCAATTTTTCTGCCCCTGTCTAACAGGGGCGTGTAATTACAATTTTTGATGCAATACTTTGCAGCAGGGCTCGTTCCTGCGTTCCAACTAGAGTGTCTGTGAGGGGTTGCAGTGTTGTGGCACCAGCACCAGTGCCTAAGGCCCAATTTTTCTGCCCCTGTCTAACAGGGGCGTGTAATTACAATTTTTGATGCAATACTTTGCAGCAGGGCTCGTTCCTGCGTTCCAACTAGAGTGTCTGTGAGGGGTTGCAGTGTTGTGGCACCAGCACCAGTGCCTAAGGCCTAATTTTTCAGCTCCTGTTCAACAGGGGCATGTAATTACAATTCTTGATCTAATATTTCACAGCAGGGCCCTGTGAGGGCTTACAGTGTTTTGGCCACAGCAACACCTAAGGCCCAAATTTCTGCTGAGTATATAGGGCAGGACCCTACTTTCAAACATCTAACTTACAAACGACTCCTACTTGCAAACGGAAGGAGACAACAGGAAGTGAGATGAAATCTACCCCTAGGAAGGGAAATTCTCTCATGTAAGAGTTAATATGGGAAAACAATTTCTCCTTTCCACTGATGCTTTCCAATCCTTGTTCCACAAAAAAACCCAAATTTTCAAAAAACATTTTTCATTGGGACAAAAAAGTGAGGTGAAATCTTCTGAAGAGGAGGAAAGACGCAAAACAAATGTCACAGGGGTGATAACCCTTCCCTATGTTTTCCAAAAAGCTTAGAAAAGATTTTTTGGCTGGAGCTAAACACGTTAAAAATGTTCAAAATTACAAACAGATTCTACTTAACAACAAACCTACAGTCCCTGTCTTGTTTGCACCGCCTGTATACTGCTGTTCAGAGTATATAGGGACCTTTCCTTATTTTAATTTGGGTGCGGGGTTCCCCTTAATATCCATACAAGACCCAAAGGGCCTGGTAATGGACTGGGGGGTACCCATGCCGTTTGTCTCACTGATTTTCATCCATATTGGCAGGACCCGACATGACATTAAACCCGCAAGCAGTTTTAAATGAGATTTTTTCCTTTAAAAATGACATTTGGTGCAGGGACTGTTCTAAACATGGGAAACACGCGTCACTTTACAGGCATACTATAGACAGCCCCCAGGTACGATATTTAAAGGAATATTTCACTTTTTTTTTTTTACTTTAAGCATCATTAAAATCACTACTCCCGAAAAAACGGCCGTTTTTAAAAGTTTTTTTTGCATTGATACATGTCCCCTGGGGTAGGACCCGGGTCCCCACACCCTTTTTAGGACAATACCATGCAAATTAGCCTTTAAAATGAGCACTTTTGATTTCGAACGTTCGAGTCCCATAGACGTCAATGGGGTTCTAATGTTCGTGCGAACTTGCGGTCCGTTCGCGGGTTCTGGTGCGAACCGAACCGGGGGGTGTTCGGCTCATCCCTAGTCAGGACCCAGACTGAATGTCAGAGCTGGCAGCAGACAGACATAGCTAAGAGCTAGGTGGGAGGAGAGGGCAGGCAACAGACATATGTGGTCAGGACCCAGACTGAAAGTCAGAGCTGGCAACAGACAGACATAGTTAAGAGCCAGATGGGGAGAGAGGGCAGGCAACAGACATATGTGGTCAGGACCCAGGTTGAAGGGCAGAGCTGGCAGCAGACATATTTAAGAGCACAGTGGGAGGAGAGGGCAGGCAACAGACATATGTGGTCAGGACCCAGACTGAAAGTCAGAGCTGGCAGCAGACAGACATAGCTAAGAGCCAGGTGGAAGGAGAGGTCAGGCAACAGACATATGTGGTCAGGACCCAGACTGAACATCAGAGCTGGCAGCAGACAGACATAGCTAAGAGCTAGGTGGGAGGAGAGGGCAGGCAACAGACATATGTGGCCAGGACCCAGACTGAAAGTCAGAGCTGGCAACAGACAGACATAGTTAAGAGCCAGATGGGGGGAGAGGGCAGGCAACAGACATATGTGGTCAGGACTAGGGATGGGCTATCTGTTCGAATCGAACATGAGTTCAACTCGAACATTGGCTGTTTGCCCGTTCGCCGAACAGCGAACAATTTGGGGTGTTCGCGGCAAATTTGAAAAGCCGCGGAACACCCTTTAAGAGTCTATGGGAGAAATCTAAAGTGCTAATTTTAAAGGTTAATATGCAAGTTATTGTCATAAAACGTGTTTGGGGACCTGGGTCCTGCCCCAGGGGACATGTATCAATGCAAAAAAAAAGTTTTAAAAACGGCTGTTTTTTTGGGAGCAGTGACTTTAATAATGCTTAAAGTGAAACAATAAAAGTGAAATATTCCTATAAATTTCGTACCTGGGGGGTGTCTATAGTATGCCTGTAAAGTAGCGCATGTTTCCTGTGTTTATAACAGTCCGAGAGCATAATGACATTTCTAAAGAAAAAAAAGTAATTTAAAAGTACTAGCGCTAGTGCCGGCTATTAATGAATTGTCAGTCCCGACAATACACATAAAAGTCATTGAAAGTCATTGAAAAAAAAAATGCGTGGGGGTCCCCCAAAATTCCATTACCAGGCCCTTCAGGTCTGGTATGGATATTAAGGGGAACTCTGCGCCAAAATTAAAAAAAAATGGCATGGGGTTCAACCAAAAATCCATACCAGACCCTTATCTGAGTACGCATTCTGACAGACCACAGGAAAAGAGGGGGGACGACAGAGCGCCCCCCCCTCCTGAACCGTACCAGGCCACATGCCCTCAACATGGGGAGGATGTCCCCATGTTGATGGGGACAAGGGCCTCAGCCCCACAACCCTTGCCTGGTGGTTGTGGGGGTCTGCGGGCGGGGGCTTATCGGAATCTGGAAGCCCCATTTAACAAAGGGGACACCCAGATCCCGGCCTCCCCTTTAAGTGAATTGGTAAGGGGTACATTGTACCCTTAGCATTTCAAAAAAAGAAAGTGTCAAAATGTTAAAAAACCACAGGAGACGGCTTGGGACAAGTCCTTTATTAAAAATAAAAAAATAAAAATAAAAAAGAAATTCCAGCGATGTAATCCAATAAATCCATGCTCCTACTCCAGCGATGTAATCCAATTCTCAATCTCCAGCGATGGATGATCTTCAGCGACTCCAGTGAGGAACACGCACAGGATCCTGCCTCCACCGCAGGCACCCAGCCAATGACGCGGCGCTAGCTTGACAGCTCTTATGTAGCTGGGGTCCGTTTCCCCTCTGACAAGGGGAAACGGGTTTCCCAATGACGTGTACGGGTGACCCCGCCCCCCTCTGATGCAACGGGAATCCTGCGGGGTCACTCATACATGTCACTGGGAAACCCTGGCGTTTCCCCTTGTCAGAGGGGACGGGGTCACGTGACAGGTGGCCCCGCCCTCAGCTACATAAGAGCTTTCAAGCTGGCGCCGCCTCATTGGCTGGGTGCCTCCGGTGGAGGCAGGATCCTGTGCGTGTTCCTCGCTGGAGTTGCTGGAGATCGAGAATTGGATTACATCGCTGGAGTAGGAGCATGGATTTATTGGATTACATCACTGGAATCTCTTTTTAATTTTTAATTTTTTTATTTCTAATAAAGGACTTGTTCCAAGCCGTCTCCTGTGGTTTTTTTTATCTATTTGACACTATCTTTTGTGAAATGGTAGGGGTACAATGTAACCCTTACCAATTCACATGGGGGGGCAGGATATGGGTGTCTCCTTTGTTAAAGGGGGCTTCCAGATTACGATAAGCCCCCCCGCCCACAGACCCCCACAACTACCGGGCAAGAGTTGTGGGGATGAGGCCCTTGTCCCATTCAACATGGAGACATCCTCCCCATGTTGAGGGCATGTGGCCTGGTACAGTTCAGGAGGGGGGGGTGCTCTCTCGCCCCCCCCCCTTTTCTTGCGGCCTGCCAGGTTGCGTGCTCGGATAATGGTCTGGTGTGGATTTTGGGGAGAACCACACGCCATTTTTTTTAATTTGGGCGTGGCGTTCCCCTTAAAATCCATACCAGACCTAAAGGGTCTGGTATGGATTTTTGGGGGGAACCCCACGCCATTTTTTTTACATTTTGGTGCGGAGTTCCCCTTGATATTCATACAAGACCTGAAGCGCCTGGTAATGGAATTTTGGGGGACCCCCACACATTTTTATTTTTTATTTTTCAATGACTTTCAATGACTTTTATGTGCATTGTCGGGACCGACAATTCATTAATAGCTGGCACTAGCGCTAGTTCTTTTAAATGACTTTTTTTTTGCTTTAGAAATGTCATTTTGCTCTCGGACTGTTATAAACACGGGAAACATGCGCTACTTTACAGGCATACTACAGACACCCCCCGGTACGAAATTTAAAGGAATATTTCACTTTTATTGTTTCACTTTAAGCATTATTAAAATCACTGCTCCCCAAAAAACTGACGTTTTTAAAACTTTTTTTTGCATTGATACATGTCCCCTGGGGCAGGACCCAGGTCCCCAAACACTTCCCAAACAGGCAGGAGGTCAGGGTAGGCAGCAAATAGACATAGCCAGGAACCAGATGGTAGGTCAGAGAAGGCAGAAAGGAGATGAATAAAAATGTACAATGGCAAGCATTAGCATTCACTAATACAATATTATCATAATTATCATCATAATCACACACATATATGCCTCAATGAAACTATAAAAGAACTATAATTACCCTTTAATCCCTTACTTACTACAGAACGCAGATTTACACTCCAATTCAGGTAGACCATACAGGGTGGGAAGAGATCTACTCTTCCACAATGTGGAAGTGTATGTGTACTCAAACACATTCATAGAAGCAATGGCCACAGAATTGCATTCTGGAGTTTGCAGGATTATATATATGCATACACATCCAAATGCGTCGCAAACTAGGCTGCTATTAACAGTAAATTGTACAAAAAGTAGAATAGCGTGACACAGGGCACAAAACACCTCCAGTCATGAAGGGGTTATAGGACAGATTGATCAAATTGTATTTATTATTGCACGGTATTTTCCTCAGTACAAAACGCCTTGCTTTTATAAATGCTTGTGTACAGCTGACTCCCCAGTCACCATAATAAACAGTAAACACACTTCCGATAATATCCCATTTACCCTAAATCTGCTGTTAATTTGGAAACATATCAGGAACAAATAACCTCTAAATTGCAGAGAAAACATTGTTGCTCAACTATAGCCCTATTGTATTTCATGACCGGCCTTTTGGGTACGATAATGCGTTTTGTTAAATGCATCTCATAAATTCGGAGCATTATTAGGGCGCAACTGCATAGTTCAGCTTATTTTTAAATAAATAGTTTTCTACAGAGGTAACTAAACATCTGTTGTTTTCTATAGTGCTTTTTCTACATACATTCTATGGAGCGAAACATAGCAAAGAAGGTCAACGAGAACATAATATTTTCAAGTGCTCATTACTGTAACTCCCCCCTCCCCCCCACCACCACAAAATCCTAGATTTAAAGGGAATGTAAACTGTTTCGTGACAGACTTCCATGGCAGCATACGTTTGGGTAGCCCCGCCCTCGCTCCAACCCCATAAGACTCCACTCCCATAAATTTTTAGGCTGAGCCAGAGGCCGCGTTCCTTTTTTGTCCTCCTCTCTCATAAGGACCATTTCATATGACGTTTCCTACCTTCTGGAAGTCGTGGAAACCGGGGGTCTCACGTTGTGCCGAGAAGGATCCTTGTGGCTTTCTGCCCAGTACGGGTAGTGTTTATATCCATACTGGGCGGCAATCTGAGGTGGCTTCGGCATTCTATGAGAACAAAAGATTTGTTCCTCCCATATGCAGGACCACCAAGGATAACTGGTTCCATGCCATGGATATTGGGATACTTCAAGCATGCTCTCAAGCTACAGCTTTGCTCAGAGTTTTAGGACATATTTGTCACTCTCTCTAGCAGAACCAGCAAGACGGAGATGTCATCCAGAATTTTCACTGGATGGGTCGTTCTTATGCTGTTAATATATATCCATAGGGTTTCTGTTGGCTATGATTGAAACCCTACTTTTCTGACATCCTACCCTTGTTTTTTGGACTAGTTAGTTCCCAAACGTATGGTGCCATAAAAGTCTGTCAGGAAAACAGAAAATTTACTATCAAAAACTTACCGTAATTTTTCTTTCCTGATGGACTCCATGACAGCAGGAGTGTATGCTGCCATGGAGTCTATCAAGAAAGAGAGTATTTGATAGTAATTTTTTTGTTTTCAGTAGAACAGGTCTGAGCAATTACTGTAATGTTTACTTAACCACTTGCCGACCAGCTGCCACAGATATACTGCGGCAGTGCAGATCTATTGCGCAAATCGCTGTACTGGTATGAAGAAATGTGGGGTTTTTTTACATTTTTTTGGATATTTATTGTAGCAAAAAGTAAAAAAAATATAATTTTTTCAAAATTGTCTTTTTTTTTAGCGCAACAAATTAAAACCGCAGAGGTGATCAAATACCACCAAAAGAAAGCTCTATTTGTGGGAAAAAAAGGACATTCATTTTGTTTGGGTACAATGTCGCTCGACTGGGCAATTGTCAGTTAAATGGATGCAATGCTGTATCGCAAACAAATGGCCTGGTCATTAAGGGGGTAAATCCTACTGGGGCTTAAGTGGTTAAAGGGTCAATCCATCCATGCAAATGTGATATTTTATTTAAAGGCGGAGTCTAAACAGGACTGTATTAGCCCCTGGCTTCCTATATTTCTGGAAAAGTGCAACAGTGAGATCTCCCTGTTATAATTCCCAACTTAGTGCCTGCCTGTGTCTGTTCCTTCTATTACATTCTCCACATTGCAAAATATCCAAAAATTAAAAAAGCCAGCATGGATGGTAGGAGTTTCATAATGGGCACAATGTGTGTGCACTGTGTGAAATTTAGTGCTGAGATCTCACCGGCAGGGTGGGAACAGTGTAGTGGGGAGTGGGAATTCGCCCCATAGATGGCAGGTTAGAGATCACAAGCCAATAAAGTGGTTGCAAGTGTTCAAAGTGATTGTAAACTCATTTTTTAAAAAAATATAACAAACACAATATACATACGTGCTCTGTGCAATGGATTTGTTTTGACAAACCTTTTGAAAAAGGGGGCCACACCCCGAAATGCAAAACCACGCCCATCGTTATTACATATTAGGTGCATCAAGCAGTAGGAGGGGTCTGTTATTGTATACAAAGCCTTTCCACCATGCTAGTGAGAGCATCTCTCTCTCTCTCTCTCTCTCTCTCTCTCTCTCTCTCTCTCTCCCTCTCCCTCTCTCATAACTCTCCTATAGAGAAGAGTCAAAGGTCAAAGTTCTACGCCCGAATGATTGCCATATTAACATGTTATCATCTTAATGCCCCTTGTTGGTTTGAGGATTGCCAGATACCTCCGCACCTTCATTCTTAAAGCCCATCTTAAAGCCCAAATACAAATAGCAGACCAAACTGTATACTTTTATTGCCACAAGATGTCCTTGGTCATCCAGAAGACTGGGGACACACCATGAGTGCACGGCATCATTGGTGTCACCGCTGCAGCTTCATTCACTTATGGTGAATGACACTTATGAGTTATGGCACTGACCTAATCATGTCATCGCTACTCTCTGCATCATTGAGGGCTGGCCAGCATTGGGAAGAGGATCCCACAGCATCACCAGCCTGAAAATTTCAGAAAAGATGAGTATGAAAATAGAATAATGCCACGTACACACGATAGGAATTTCCAACAGAAAGAGTCCGATGGGAGCTTTTCATTGTATATTCTGACTGTGTGTATGCCCCATTGGCATTTTTCTGTCAAAGTCAGACGGACTTAGATAGAGAACATGTTCTATATTTTTCTGATGGAACAAATTACTATCGGAAAAACGCTCGTCTGTATGCTGTTCCGACGCACCAAAAACGACGCATGCTCTGAAGCGAGTACGAGACGGAAGCTATAGGCTACTGGCTATTGAATTTCCGTTTTCTAGTCCCGTTGTACGTGTTGTACGTCACCGCGTTCCGGACGGTCGGAATTTGGTGTGACCGTGTGTATGCAAGACAGCTTGAGTGGAATTTCGTCGGAACTCCGTCGGAAAAATCTTGAGCGGAATTCCATCGGAACTCCGTCGGAAAAACCTTCAGAGTTTATTCCGACGGCAAAACCGGTCATGTGTACAGGGCATAACAGATAGCTTGGGAGACCTTCAGAGGAGGATGGGAAGTAATCGATTAGGGGGAAAAGTTCAGAGTTCAGATGTTGAAAATTGTTATCTTGCTTTTGGGTTTCAATGCTTTCTGGGTCACAGGCCTTGAACAAACATACAACAAGTGAAGTCAACATGAAGTTAGAGCTCTTGTTCTGCTCATCATTGGAAAACCTTGGTCCCAAAACCATGGAAGTTTAGGAGCAAGTAGCTTTGTATTATTATAGGTTGGGGGTCAAAGCAAGCCAGTAGTTTTAATTCTATATGTGTTTTTATTCTTTCAGTGTTTGCAGAGACAGGAAATGGCAATGCACAAAAAAAGTATGTGATGGCACATGTTCAGCCATAGGAGTATCCCATTACTTGACGTTTGATGGTATGAAGTATAGTTTCCCAGGTGGCTGTCAGTACGTCATGGTTCAGGTAAGTGTTAATCTGACGTGGCATTGTCTGAAATTGAGTAAGAGAATGAAAAAACAAAATCACACTAATGGCATCCTGGTTTATTTATGAATGTTTATTGCATGGTTGCTTGTGTATGCCAGAGTGTATGCCATACAGTGGGGCCAAAAAGTATTTAGTCAGCCACCAGTTGTGCAAGTTCTCCCACTTAAAAAGATGAGAGAGGCCTGTAATTGTCATCATAGGTATACCTCAACTATGAGAGACAAAATGTGGAAATAAATCCAGACAATCACATTGTCTGATTTTTGAAAGAATTTATTTGCAAATTATGGTGGAAAATAAGTATTTGGTCACCTTCAAACAAGCAAGATTTCTGGCTCTCACAGACCTGTATCTTCTTCTTTAAGAGGCCCCTCTGTCCTCCACTCATTACCTGTATTAATGGCACCTGTTTGAACTTGTTATCAGTATAAAAGACACCTGTCCACAACCTCAAACAGTCACACTCCAAACTCCACTATGGTGAAGACCAAAGAGCTGTTGAAGGACACCAGAAACAAAATTGTAGACCTGCACCAGGCTGGGAAGATTGAATCTGCAATAGGCAAGCAGCTTGATGTGAAGAAATCAACTGTGGGAGCAATAATTAGAAAATAGAAGACATACAAGACCACTGATAATCTCCCTCGATCTGGGGCTCCACGCAAGATATCACCCCGTGGGGTCAAAATGATCACAAGAATGGTGAGCAAAAATCCCAGAACCACACGGGGGACCTAGTGAATGATCTGCAGAGAGCTGGGACCAACTTAACAAAGGCTACCATCAGTAACACATTACGCTGCCATGGACTCAGATCCTGCAGTGCCAGACGTGTCCCCCTGCTTAAGCCAGTACATGTCCGGGCCCGTCTGAGGTTTGCTAGAGAGCATTTGGATGATCCAGAAGAGGATTGGGAGAAAGTCATATGGTTTAGATGAAACCAAAGTAGAACTGTTTGGTAGAAACACAACTCGTCATGTTTGGAGGAGAGAGAATGCTGAGTTGCAACCAAAGAACACCATACCTACTGTGAAGCATTGGGGGGTGGCAACATCATGCTTTAGGGCTGTTTCTCTGCAAAGGGAACAGGACAACTGATCCATGTACATGAAAGAATGTATGGGGCCATGTATCGTGAGATTTTGAGTGCAAACCTCCTCCCATCAGCAAGGGCATTGAAGATGAAACGTGGCTGGGTCTTTCAGCATGACAATGATCCCAAATACACCACCCGGGCAACGAAGGAGTGGCTTCGTAAGAAGCATTTCAAGGTCCTGGAGTGGCCTAGCCAGTCTCCAGATCTCAACCCCATAGAAAACCTTTAGAGGGAGTTGAAAGTCCGTGTTGCCCAGCGACAGCCCCAAAACATCACTGCTCTAGAGGAGATCTGCATGGAGGAATGGGCCAACATACCAGCAACAGTGTGTGACAACCTTGTAAAGACTTACAGAAAACGTTTCACCTCTGTCATTGCCAACAAAGGATATATAACAAAGTATTGAGATGGACTTTTCATGTTGACAAAATACCTATTTTCCACCATAATTTGCAAATAAATTATTTCAAAAATCAGACAATGTGATTGTCTGCATTTGTTTCCACATTTTGTCTCTCATAGTTGAGGTATACCTATGATGACAATTACAGGCCTCTCTCATCTTTTAAGTGGGAGAACTTGCACAATTGGTGGCGGACTAAATACTTTTTTGCCCCCCTGTATGCCAATAAACCTCCACTCCCCATAAAGGTGTGTAGCCAAGTCCTGGGGCCCCTGAGGCCTAATGGTGACCTCCAGGGTTAGGAACAGCTGATATCCTTCTGTGTAGAGTGGGTTACAAGGCATGGTGGGTGTAATGCAAAGTAGAATAATGGGCGCCAGACACTTCTTGAATGCAAAGAGATTTATTGTCTCTTGAACAGAACTGTGGGAGAGAGGGTTGGGGCCAGGACATCCTTAAGTAGATGCAATGTTAATTGGCAGACTCAGAGACTTCTGTAGGTAGACAGCCATGCAGGGAAAGGCACCAGACACCACATCTGCATGAGTAGGAATGCTGTCTCCTATGGAACCAGTCTTGTAACAGTTTCTAACAAAGGTTGCAATGAAATCTTTCACTTCTACAATCTCCTATTGTAGATCTTCACTCAACTGAGCTCCCAGTCTATTACTTAGACTTGCTGATTCACTGTCACTGGATCCCCTGAGCTCTTCCAATCTTCTACTCAGTATCTTCCTCAAGCGTCACCCCGTGTCCCTGCTGGGTCCCTAGCTTGGCACTCACAGATACTCTTCAAGTGTCACCTCACTGGCCTGCTTGGTCCCTGGCTTGGCACACAATAATGCTCTGCAAGCGTCACCTCCAATGGCTGGGTCCCTGGCTTGACATTTGCTGAAGTTTTCCAATTATTCACCATCCCCGGTTGGTGAGAATACTGCTCTGGTACTTGCTTTAGCTACTCACAGTGGTCCCCGGTAATAAGGTCCTCCGACCACGACAGGTTCTCCGGCCAGGGGAACTGTTAAATCAGGTTGGACTTGCAGCCGCAGTCCAAACCCTACGCTGCTCTCTTGCTTCTGGATAGGCCCTCAGACAGCCTAGCAGCCAGAGGTCCCCGGGATAGGCTTCAGGTCTCTGGCCTAGCAGCCCGGGGCAACACGACACACGTCCATCCAGACAGCCATCCAGGTGGCACAGAACCACGATCACCTGACTCCACCCAAATAAATAGGCTCTCCCAGCAGGCCAAGGGACCCAAGAAAATCCCTGCCCATTGGCTGAGACACCCCATTCATTCCTAGTCCTTGCAATGCCCTTCTCTTATCTAATGCCACCAGATACCCGGCCATCTAGTGACAGACGAGGGAAGTACAGCAATTCCAGAATTAGGGTGAAATCAATTGACCTCCTATCATTTGATCAAGGCGACTATCACTTGGCAAATAAATTTACTAGCAACCCTGCCTAAACATCAGGGTGCTACATCTGAATACAGATTCTCTTTTATTTGCCAATAGATGTTGAAGTATTAAAACATACTGGTCATCAAGCTGTGTGTATTTGATACTCATTTACATGAAACTCAAGGTTAATAATTACTAAGGGCATTACTGGTAGTAGCAACATGATGGGGCTTTAGCCATAAATGTCCATGACGATGTATCAACCGAACAGAAAAAAAACACACATAATTGCTAGAGTATAAAAATATCCAGGCAAGCCTTATGAATGAACAACCCACCAAAATTAACTTTTATATGTGGCTAACACTATCATGACATACAGGAAATGCTCTAAGGTTGACATTCTGTTTTTCTCTAGGATTACTGCAATGGAGAAACAGGATCCTTCCGTATCCTTGTTGGCAATGTGGGCTGTGGTTTCACGGGAGAGAAATGTTCCAAAAAAATTACGATTTACTTTAGAAATGGTGAAATTGAGCTGGCAAATGAACAGGTCTGTATTGCAGATAGACAGATAAACAAGCATTCTTAAAATGTATGTAAACCTTAAATCTGTTTTTCTAGCACGTTTGGCATTATGCCTCACTGTATACAATTTTCTTAAAGTTGAATGCCAGCCTCCTCTTCAGTCTTGCACAGTTGTACAGGCTCCTCTCCTTTACTGAAATTACTTACTCTTAATTCACTGCACACTGTGAGCGTTCACAATGTGCATTAGAAACTCCAGCAAGTCAGATAGTGCCCTCCTCATTTCTTGGCTGGAGAAAGTCCAGCATTATCTAGCTCTTTTGTTGCCAGGCTTACTGACTTCAGTCCTTTCAATTATGGAGGCTCAGCATAATTTTTTGGTGAGAGACATGGTGAGACACAGCCCTCTCATGGTCCCACATTTGGAGGGTGGATCTTGGAGCGTTCAACAACTTGCAGTCATCCTCTGTTGTTTTCCAGCCTCAGATTCCATGGGTTTGTTTTGTTGAATGTTTCCTGGAACTATAGCAGTCATGACTCAAAGCCAATGGGATGGCACTCCAGCCAAAGCCACCCTTCCATCCCTCTGAGGTAATAATTTAGCCTTCCAATGGTGTGGAATTTGACTCCTGATTCTAACATGGCATCCACTGTAGATCTGGTGCTGCGGCAGAGCTTTTCTTTCTTCATTTCACTTGTAAGCAATGGACTCCCAGAATTCTGGGTACTCCCAGTACAATCAGCATGTGGCCCCCAGGACACCAGCACTGATCACTCAGGGAACATCTGTAGGCCAACCCAGTCTAGCCTAACCTGCATTTCCCTGAATCCTCTCACACCCATATTAGGCTTAGCCAGCAATAGACCCCAGTGATACTCTATTGCAAAGGGCATTTTCCAGGAAACAACCTCATATAAATTAGAGGGAGGGCCAGTCCACACAAGAACTTTTTTTATTAAGGTTTCCTAAATTAATGAATGCAGGATACAGGTCAGCCTCTCAATTGAGCAGTGGTAGCACACAGCTTACTATTTCAAGCAGTCTGTAGCAATATACAGAGGGAGCAATGTGGCCATGAAAATCTGAGAAAACAGAATCCACAGAGTTTCAGAATCAGGCATTTCCCCTTGGGGGATGTGAGTAGTCCCAATATATACAAGTCCTCCAACCACCTCCTGGGGGGAAAGCTAATGATACAGGCTTAATACAGGATCCTTTTCTACATCCTGTTCCATATTGTTGCACCCATAGGTAAAACTAGCTATTACTCTTCTTATGACAACCACTTAACCACCTAGCCAGCTCACTGACTTCCTAATATAACCTCACACAGGGTGCCCTTCTCCTAGCAGGAACAGGGCTGACACTTAACCCACATGGCTTCTAAGCCAAATCTCACTCTCCAGCTCTGGAGGCATCTAGGGGCCAACCAAGGGAACTGAAACAGGACACACACATGCCCTACCCTACAGCACTTCCTGTTGCAGGTGGACAACACTACACCACTGTCTCTTAGTTAGCAGCAGGGTTGTCAGCCTGCTATGCATGCTTCTTTAATTACCCAATGAGCTACCTATCATATCTATAAGATAGGCAAACCAACAGAGAACTGAAGAAGCAAACACAACAAGCTAACTGTTGTCAGGTTTATGGTTTTCATACACTTTAAAAGGATCTTGGTTGGTAGGTTTGCTAAAATTTTCTTTGATTTTAGCTGGGGGATCTGGACTCACAATATTAAAAGTATTTATTTACTTTATAACGTTTTTACCCTCTTCATGGCATCACACATATGAATAAACTAACATAAGCCACTAATGCCGTGTACACAGGGCTGGACTTCCCGACAGAAAAAGTCCGATGGGAGCTTTTGGTCGGAAATTCCGACCGTGTGTATGCCCCATCAGACTTTTTCTGTCTGCATTTCCGACGGACTCAGATATAGAACATGTTCTAAATCTTTCCGTCGGAAATGCCGACCGAGTTTAGCCCGTTGGCAAGTCCGCTCGTGTGTATGCGGCATTACACTACTGCAAAGCAAAAAAATTACCCATGTTTCATTGAAGGTGGATGAAGCTTGGATCTTGTACAGGGGAATGGGAAGTTCTGGGAAGTTTTATATGTGTCCATTAACTGAAGAGCCCCTTATGTTACTTATTCCGCTTTTATACAATATTGACTTTTTCTTTTGTTTTTTGAGACAGTTTGTGTGTGAACTACATAATATGTATTTTTTTTTTTTTGGTAATTACTCCTCAGGTCACCATTAGAAGGCCTCTGAGTGACGAGACCGGTTTTGATATGCTCCAGTCTGGAAACTTCTTTATCCTCATGCTTGGAAGTGAAATGTCTGTAACTTGGGACAAGGGGATGAGAGTTTACATCACTTTGAAAGAAACCTTAAGGGTAATAAAATTTAAATTCCTTTTACTTTTACCCAGTTGTAGCATGCATCTACAAAAATATAAAAGGCAATTTTATTGCTTGGTTCAGCTCAGTTTACAGATCATAATTTACAGTATATGGAACAGAATGTTAAAAAAAACGGGAAGATGCTTTGGGGCTCAAAAATAGAAGTAAAGAAAAGAAAAGAAACACAAATGCTTCTTTAACCACAATATCTTCTTGTTTTTGTTTAATTTTCTCTTAAAATAAAAATGAACAACTTAAGGCATTTTGTTTTAACTGTTTTATAAGTGAATAAAGGTAAAAAAAAGTGCAGCGCTTATGAGTGTAAATGACCGTGATGGTGAGGTATATATCACAACAATGGATATAAACAAGTGTTTTAAAAAAAGGTAAAATAAAATGTGGTACAGCAATAGTGTATAATGACTATAACATAATAGAGTCCAAACACCACTAAACGAAAACCAAATAAGTTCATAAAGGGAAGTCCACTCAAATGACTGAAGTGGTATGCTCTGTGACAAATGATGAGAGTAATGTTAACACGAAAATGGCTGTATGGCACAACAAGCGACAGATGAACATTCATCAAATGGAAGATAATGGATGGGTACTTCTTACGGGACACGGTGGGTACACCTGTCATACGACAGTGGGCCAATCAGACGTGTGTTTTGACCGAAAGTCAAACGTTCATCAGTGTCCCCAACTGGAAGAAGGACGGAATCGATGAAGAGATCGCTCCAGAAGCGGGCGTTGTATCAATCGACCAATCAGGATCCAGGTGTGACAACCGAATCTCCAAACTTCAGGCAAATCTTCCAAGCGAAATGTGAACCAGACCTCAGAGGGAGCTTAGTATGGCAAATAAGTGACACAATGGAACGGCGCCACATTCAGACCATAAAAAAGAGAAAAAAATGAAAAAAGCGGGGCTCCATATGGTGCAGGTCATAAAAAAAAATAAAAGATTTTAATCTTATATAAAAATGTCTTACAAAGCATCAAATGACAGATGTTGACATAAAAAGTGATCACTAAAAAAGTAGTAAAAGCAATATGGGAAACGTGTAGCAAGCCCTATGCATTTCGACCTAGTGGCAATCAACTGGGGCATGTTTTATAAGTGCACAACAAATTCTTAGTGATTGTGATATCAAGTGAGCTTTTCTGTGCTCTCTGCCTCTGTGGATTGTTATCTGTTACAGTTGTTCCCATTTCTCTCTGTGAACTTAAACCCCCCCGCTATGTTATGGAAAGAGTAGAGGGAATTATGTTCTGAAGTCCTGCTCAAGGGTGACAACAATGCACCTCTATAGATATAGTACAGTGGGTGAACACTGTCACCTGAAGACAGGATGTGTGTTACCTGCAGCATAACAGGGTGCACATAAGGGAAATAAAGACTGAAAATGAATGCAGCCAGTATAGCTAAGATTTTGTAAGCTGCAAAATAGTACATTTTTGTTTTTGGTGTTAGGTACACTTTAATGTTTATCATACACATTGGCAGATCAAGCTGCCAATGCTTCTGTTTCTTGGCTTGGACATCCAACTGACAAAAAGTTTATCCGTCCACAATGACAGCTAAACGTAGCAGACGTTTGGCATCTGCTCTGATATGTAGGGGGTGACACCAGGGACCATGGGCATCATATGACTGCTTCTTCCAGTCAATATTTGTCAGATACAAAAGTCAGGATAGGCTCATCAGCACTAGGGATGGGCCGAACACCCCCCCCCCCCTCGGTTCAGTTCGCATCCAGAACATGCGAACAGACCAAAAGTTTGCGTGAACATTCGAAAACCGTTAAAGTCTATGGGACTCGAACGTGAGAAATCAAAAGTGCAAATTTTAAAGGCTAATATGCAAGTTATTGTCCTAAAAAGGGTTTGGGGACCCGATCCTGCCCCAGGGGACATGTATCAATGCAAAAGAACGTTTTAAAAACAGCTGTTTTTCCGGGAGCAGTGATTTTAATGATGCTTAAAGTGAAAAAATAAAAGTGAAATATTCCTCTAAATATCATACCTGGGGTGTGTGTATAGTATGCCTGTAAAGTGGCGCGTGTTTCCCGTGCTTAGAACAGTCCCTGCACAAAATGACATTTTTAAAGGAATAAAAGTCATTTAAAACTGCTTGCGGCTTTAATGTAATGTCGGGTCCCGGCAATATGGATGAAAATCAGTGAGACAAACGGCATGGGTACCCGCCCCAGTACCCGCCCCAGTCCATTATCAGGCCCTTTGGGTCTTGTATGGATATTAAGGGGAACCCCGCATCCAAATTAAAAAAATAAAAGGCGTTGGGCCCCAAGGCCCTATATACTCTGAACAGCAGTATACAGGTGGTGCAAACAAGACAGGAACTGTAGGTTTGTTCTTATGTAGAATCTGTTTGTAATTTGGAACAGGTACATTTTGTAAGTGTTGCTCCAGCTAAAAAATCTATATTAAAGCTTCTTGGAAAACATAGGGAAAGGTTATCACCCCTGTAACATTTGTTTTGCTGTCTGTGCCCCTGTTCAGAAGATTTCACCTCACTTTCTGTCCCAATGACAATTGGATTTTGAAAATTTGGGGTTTTTAATGGAAACAAGGATTGGTGATAAATCAGTTTAGGAGACACCTTTTTCCCATATTAACTCTTACAGGAGAGAATTTCCCTTCCTAAGGTTATATTTCCTCTCATCTCCTGTTGTCTCCCTCAGTTTGTAAGTAGGAGTCATTTGTAAGTCGGATGTTTGAAAGAGGGGACCACCTGTATATACTATACGGCCTGCCCAATATACTCTGCAGAAATTTGGGCCTTAGGTGTTGGTGGTACCAGAACACTGTAAGCCCTCACAGTTACTCTTGGTGGGTGCTGGAACGGGCCCTGCTGTGAAATATTATATCAAGAATTGTAATTACATGCCCCTGCCACAACACTTTAACCACTACAGTTATAATCTTGGTGGGTGCTGGAACAGGCCCTGCTGTGAAATATTATATCAAGAATTGTGATTACATGCCCTTGTTGAACAGGATCCGAAAAATTGGGCCTTTGGTGGTGGTGTGGTGGTGTTGCCACAACACTGTAAGCCCTCACAGTTACTCTTGGTGGGCGCTGGAACAAGCCCTGCTGTGAAATATTCTATTGAGAATTGTAATTACATGCCCCTGTTGAACAGGGCCAGAAAAAGTGGGCCTTTGGTGGTGATGTGGTGGTGTTGCCACAACACTGTAAGCCCGCACAGTTACTCTTGGTGTGTGCTGGAACAGGCCCTGCTGTGAAATATTATATCAAGAATTGTAATTAAACGCCCCTGTTAAACAGGAGCAGAAAAATTGGGCTTTAGGCACTGGTGCTGGTGCCACAACACTGTAACCACTCACAGATTTTGTTGTTGAGCGCAGGAACAAGCCCTGCTGTGAAATATTAGATTTGAAAAATTGTAGTTACGCGCCCCCTGTTAAACAGGGGCAGAAAAATTGGTCTTTAGGCACTGGTGCTGGTACCACAACACTGCAACCCCTCACAGATACGCTAGTTGAGTGCATGAACGAGACCTGCTGCAAAATATTACAGCAAAAATTGTAATTAAGCACCCCTGTTAAACAGGAGCAGAAAAATTTGGCTTTGGGCACTGGTGCTGGTGCCACAACACTGTAACCCCTCACAGATTCTGTTGTTGAGCGCAGGAACGAGCCCTGCTGTGAAATATTAGATTTAAAAATTGTAATTATGCGCCCCTGTTAAACAGGGGCAGAGAAATTGGGCTTTAGGCACTGGTGCTGGTGCCACAACACTGCAACCCCTCACATATACTCTAGTAGAGTACAGGAACGAGCCCTGCTGCAAAATATTACAGCAAAAATTGTAATTACGCGCCCCTGTTAAACAGGGGCAGAAAAATTGAGCTTTAGGCACTGGTGCTGGTACCTAGAACCAAAAATGCTCTTAGTAGCTATCAACATGAACATTGAGGAGGAATAGGGTAGTCACTCGGCATAACAGGATAGTCACTCAGCATCAGCATAGGCAGTCTTCAAGGGATCTCACATTCATAAAAAAATTAGTCGCTTATATCAGCATCAGGTGCTTGGTAGCTGGTGATACCAAGACTGATTCATTTTTATGAAGGTGAGCCGATCAACCGAGTCGGTGGACAGACGCACTCTGTGATCGTTTACAAAGCCTCCAGTGGCACTGAATGTGCGTTCTGAAAGAGAGCTGGATGCAGGACAGGCCAGTAGCTCAATTGCAAACTGTACAAGCGCTGGCCAGTGATCCATCCTCAAGACCCAGTAACCCAGTGGATTTTCGGTTGGAAAGGTCTCCTAGTCTGATCTTGCCCCTAGGTATTCCTGCATCATGTACAACAGATGCTGGAGATAGTTGCTGGAACCGATCATACCTTGGGGCTGCGGACTAAAAAATTGTCTGAACGCATTGGTCAGACGGCCACCTTCTCCACCGCTCCTTCTGTGACTGACCGAAGCCTCAGACACACGTTGTCCAGGACCAGGAATTTGTACCCTCCCAGGCTCTGGAAACGCGTTGCACAAACCTTTCTGCAAGGCCTCCCGAAGATGTTTCATCCTCTGCGACGGCTGGATAAGTTCCGCAACCTTACCCTTGTAACGTGGATCAAGAAGGGTTGCCAGCAAATAGTGATCCTTGATCACACGAATCCGAGGGTCCTTTCGCAGGCTTTGCAGGATCAGGGAGGCAATGCAGTGTAGGTTTGCTGAGGCATTCCATCCGGAGTCCTCTGGGCCACTAAAGACGACCTGATCTGCAGCCACCTCCCCCCAGCCACGTACAAGTCAATGGGTTTCTGGGGACTGTAAACGATCCCTTGAAGACTGCTGCTGATGCTGAGTGCTAGGCTCCACCTCCATGCTGACACAATCCTCATCCTCCTCCTCCTCCTCTTCCTGTGAGATCGGCGGGCCCGCAGGAATACTGTTTGGATAAAGTGGGCCTTGAGAGGTAAGGAAATCCTCCTCTTCCTCCCTCTGTTCTGCCTCAAGTGCCCTGTCCATTATTCCACGCAGCGTGTGCTCCAACAGGTAGACAAGAGGGACAGTATCACTGATGCATGCACTGTCACTGCTCACCATCCTCGTGTCCTCCTCAAATGGTGACAGGACAGTGCATGCATCCTTGATCATGAGCCACTGGCGTGGTGAAAAAAAGGTGAGCTCCCCTGACCCTGTCCTGGTGCCATACTCACACAGGTACTCGTTGATGGCCCTCTTCTGCGTGTGCAGCCGCTGCAGCATTGCCAACGTTGAGTTCCACCTGGTGGGCATGTCACAGATGAGGCGGTTCTTAGGCAGGTTGCATTCCTTTTGAAGGTCAGCCAGCCAAGTACTGGCATTATATGACCGGCAGAAAGACAGACTTTCCTGGCCTGCCTCAGGATATCCTGTAAGCCCGGGTACCTGCACAAGAACTGCTGAACCACCAAATTAAGGACATGAGCCAAACAGGGCACATAGGTGAAGTGTCCGTGTTGGAGGGCGGAGAGGAGGTTGGTGCCATTGTCGCAAACCACCATCCCTGGCTGAAGCTGGCGTGGCGTCAACCACCTTTGAGCCTGCCCCTGCAGAGCTGACAGAATC